>JASDQU010214797.1:0-17615 GCA_032191745.1 Picea mariana | reverse complement strand
ATGGTTAGTGATTAATTAATTATTAAATAAAGTAATTGATTAATTATGTAATAAACCAATGGGGGAAAATAAAATAAAAACATAAATAAGGTTAAAGGGGTTACGTATCCCATGAGGGATAACGTAACCCATACGTTAAAGGGAATATTTAATAGAGGATAAGACCATTAAGAAAGAACTAAATGAAGAGATAAGGCTTTAATGAATGGATAAGGTGTTTGGTGGGGGTGAAGTTTCGGGGGGCGGTGAAGGAGGCATAAGGGAAGGAGGAGGATTCATTTTGGGGGGATTGATTCATGTAGTTTACGGGGAGGAGATTTTGGGAGCTTGTAGACAGAGTAAGAACAATGGGATTTACCGTGCACACCGGGGCTGAGGGGTTTTGGGCTCGGAGGGCTAGGACGTCCATAGATGTCCTAGGGCCAGGCGTACTAGTCGGCAGGGTGGCTGGTTTGGGGTGTCTTCAGGAGCAAGCTGCGGAAGAGGAGCGAAAGAGCAGATTCAAGCAAAGGGAGACAGCATCAGAACGAGGTATTCCACTTGTTATGCAATTTTTTATGTAAATTTAGCTTGTTATGCAAATGATCATGTAAATTGTTAATTTATTTATAAAATAAAATGGGAGCGAATATGCTATATTAAATAAAAATTTAGTAAATTACAAATTTACTGTTCTATTTTATTTTTCTGGTAGTTTAATGAAATCTCGGTCCCTACAGACCCATTGGAAGATTTAATGGAACAACAAATTCCAACTACAACTATTCATAACAACAAATCTGTCGATATTGCACCAGGGAGTTATCTAAACATCAATGCCAATTTAGATGAACAACAACAACAAAAGCTAATTCAAGTCCTCTCCAAATACCAGCAAGCTTTTGCATGGGAGTATTCTGATATGAAAGGTATTGATCCGCAACTCTACACACATCACATTTATATTGAGAAGGACGCTCGACCTATCTGACATCCACAGAGAAGACCGAATCCCCTTCTCATGGATATTGTTAAGGAAGAATTACAAAAGATGTTGGATGTACATTTTATATGCCCTATCTCAGATAGTCGGTGGGTTTCCTCATTAGTAATCGTCCCAAAGAAAAATGGGAAATGGTGAATATGTGTTGACTACAGGGAACTTAACAAAGCCACTCAAAAGGATCATTTCCCCTTACCTTTCATCGATCAAGTCCTGGATACTCTGGCAGGAAAGAAATTATTTTCTTTCCTAGAACATTTTAGTGGCTACAATCAGATCCAGATCGCCCTAGAAGATCAAGATAAAACTGCATTCACCTACCCCTGGGGTACCTTTGCATACAAAGTATTTCCCTTTTGTAACACTCTAGCCACATTCCAAAGGGTCATCTTGAGCATATTCAGCTACCTAATCAGTGAAGGGCTTGAAGTCTGCATGGATGACTTCACTCCTTATGGTGACGACTTCGACCAAGCACTGAATAGTCTGGAGAAGGTACTGGAACGGTGCATTGCTACCAGGTTATGTTTAAGCCATGAAAAATGTCACATGATGACGACAGAAGGTGTGGTGCTAGGGAATTATATTTTTGCAGATAGAATTAGAGTAGATCCAGCAAAAATAGAGGTAATCCTTAATCTACCTACACCACACACACAAATAGAGGTACATAGTTTCCTTGGTGCTTCTGGATACTATCGTAGATTTATGGAAAATTTTGCAAGAACCGTTGCACCTTTACATGCTTTGACCGGTAATGTATAGTTTCAGTGGTCTGACAAGTGTGATGTGGAATTTGCAGGACTCAAGAAGCTTATATCGACAACACCAGTGTTGAGGGGACCAAATTGGAAAATACAATTTCACATCTCCACTGATGCATCAGATATTTCCATAGGCATCATCCTTGGACAGGAAGAAAACAAGAAACCTTACGCTATTTATTTCATTAGCAAGAATCTTAATCCAGTTGAACTTAATTATATAGTAACAGAAAAAGAATTTTAGTTGTTATACACACCATCAATTTATTTCGTCATTATATAACAAGCTATCTTGTTATTCTGTATACTGATCATTCTACTATTAGATATCTAGCTAATAAACCAATCACTAATGGACGGGTCACTCGGTGGTTATTACTCTTGCAGGAATTTGACATCACCATCAAAGATCCACTCGGGAGAGAAAATCTTGTCCCAGACTTCCTATCTCGCATACCCAAAATAGATGACTCCTTAACAGTTGAAGATCAATTTCCAGATGAGAATTTGTTTGTCGTTACCACAAAGCCACCTTGGTACGCTGATGTGGCAAATTATCTGGTAGCGAGAATATTACCGGTACATCTATCATCAAGGGAAATAAAATTGATTGTCCATTATAGTGCACGATTTTCTTGGATCAGTGGATATCTCTTCCACACAGGAGTTGATCTCCATATCTGCAAATGCATACGAGATGACAAAATCTATGACATACTAAAGGCAGGACATGACAAACCCTATGGTGGGCATTTTGTAGACTGTAGGACTGGACACAAAATTTTACAGATGGGTTGCTATTGGCCCTCAATATTCATAGATGCAAATAAATACGTCTAGACCTGCGACAACTGTCAACGGATGGGAAAACCAGTTCAGGCTGATGAAATTCCCTTGAAAGCACAAACAGTCGCAGAACCATTTGAAATATGGGCACTAGACTTCATTGGCCCCTTCAATCCAAAGTCAAATCAGAAGTATTCTAGTAGCTACGGACTACATGACTAAATGGGTAGAGGCAAAAGCCCTACCAAATGCAACAGAAGAGGTAGTCATCAAATTTATTTTCAAATTATTTGTACTCTATGGACTACCCATGGAAGTAATCAATGATGGGGGGTCTCAATTTACATCTCATAAAATCACCACCACCCTGGAAAATTATCATATTAAGCATAGTGTTACTTCTCAATATCACCCACAGGAAAATAGGCAAGTAGAAAGCACAAATAAGGTCCTGAAGGCAATCCTAACAAAGACTATCTCAACAAACCAACAGAATTGGGCTATTGAGCTTCCAAATGCCTTATGGTCTTATCGTACAACATGGCGTAACACCACTATCTATTCTCCCTAACACCTAGTTTATGGCAAAGAACCCACATTCCCAATCGAGTTTGAGATTAAGACCCTAAGGATGGCCCAGGAAATTGGATTGGATCTAACAGCAGCACATAAACAATGCCTTCAGCAACTCAAGGAATTTGATGAAGCACGCCTATCTATTGTGAAGCGCACAACTGTTATTGAGCAACAAAGAGCGACCTGACACGACAAGCATATCAAGAAGAAATCATTCAAGAAGGGTGATTGGGTGCTTCTCTGCGACTCCATATTTCACGATTTTTTGGGAAAATTACAAACACACTGGCTGGGACCATATGAAATTGAGGAAGTCCATGATAATGGCATGGTCACTTTAAGCACCATCGATGAGTTTGGATCTCCATTTCTGGTTAATGGGCACTGGCTATGACTTTACCATCATTCGCTTTCAAAAGAATCTTTCTACCAGGAAGTAAGTAAGGATCCTACTGTTCAAATTTTGGCTGGCTGGGAAGGTAACCCAACCACCCCAACTCCATAAATGATGAATTTTGTTGACACTGTACATACTGTATATAATTTTCATTAAGTATTAGTTTTTCTTTTTCTTTTCATTTTTTTGAGAAATAGGGAGGATATTTTTGTTCTGCACTCTTGCTTTATCCTATCATGTGGACCCAATATTTCAAAGAAAAATGAATATGTCATGTTCCGCAGCAGTAATAGGGTAACCATAATGAACTGATGACATCAACAGACCATCCCATACTCGATTCTGAAATAAAATGACCTATAATAATTGAATGAATTTAGTTGATGACTAATCAACCTTAGATTCAACAAGAGAACCAATGTTTCCGTGGGGGAGTTTCCAAAATTATCCATTGAGATGGTTAAAAATTAACAAATGTCGTTTATTTGAAAGGAACAATTGTTGTTCCTTTGCGCGATTGTTGTTCAATTCAAAGGAACAACTGTTGTTCCTTATCGTGACTGTTGTTCCTTTAAGTATCGATTGTTGTTCATTTAAAAGGAACAATTATTGTTCCCTTCACACAACTTGTTGTTCCTTTAAAAGAAATAGCTACTGCTCCTATGTTCTTCCTTATTGTCGTTCCTTTCTGTCATTGTTGTTCAAACGCTAGCCATTCCTTTGGGGTACACCTTTCATCAAATAATTTTCACTAGCATTACTTCTATTTATCATGGTAACGATCTGTCACTATTTTGTGGACTATATCTCATACCTTATCAAATTGTTTTTGGATTAATCTCTTCAAAATATTTTAAATCTTGTTCATAACCTATAACCACCATAATTCGTTTCCTTTCCCTATATACATACAAATATACTTGAATGATAATTTTCCCCATATTATAACAAGGAGTCTTAAGCACACTTTTACTTGGCATCCTTACACTTCTTTACACCATCCCTTACTCTTAAGGAGTCGATGAGCCTCCCTTAATAGAGCCCTTCTAAAAACCTAAGTAACATTCCCACTATGGCTAATAACCTACCTCGATCATAGGATAATAACCTAAGTAACATTCCCACTATGGCTACCACACCAAGGAAATGCCCTTTTGACATTTTGTGTCAAAGGACAAGAGGTCTCATCACGAGTCGGCTTGTTCACTTAAGTTACAATCTAGTGAGTGGAATTATCATCATCTTGCTACCAAACTAGGATAGTGGTCTTCTCAGGAGAAGATAACTCAAATATTTATTAAGGATACGGGCTCATATATGGGTTAAAAGGCAACCTTGTTGAGGCTATGGATGCTTGTTGGCAGCAGTGGCTCTACCTGTGGTATGGAAGTTTATCTAAAAAACATCAAGTTTTCTCTGTGTCTCTAGATTTCCTTTACTCAATAACGGGAATATCATTTCAGCTATATTTAATAAACTTGGGAAAAGTAACAACATTATGATATGTGGAATATTTTTAAATGAACAGGTTTAATTTATTTGGCTTATTTATCCTTAAAACATTTCTGAGTATAGGTATAATTAATTCAAATTTCCATGAAAGAAGACTATCGTTTAAATGATTATCGTTAATATGTTTTTTGAAAAAAAATGTATATGATTGGTCCCCATTGGCGGCGACAGTGCAATTATTACCTCTCACCGAAAATACCTACACTCATTAATTTCACCTATGTTGACAGTCGAGGTCAACCTCTACAATAATGAGGGGAGTGGACATTCGGCATGTTTTCTGATAAGATTGTAATGATTGAAATAAATGGAAAATCCACATTTTTATACACTCGTCGTCTATGATATTTTCTATTTTTGGTAATATTTTTCCCAAAGTTGGTCTAACCAATTCTGCAACCAGGAATGATAATCATTCTTAGTTTCTCACAGAACGATGGGTGACCAAAGTGTGCATAGGGAACCAACTTTACTACATGTAACAGAGCAAGCCAGAGAAATTCTACAGTGCCTTGGGTGGATGAAGTATTTTAACTAGTTACAAGGCTATGATACGAACATCACACTTGAATTCTTTCAGAATTTGTAGGGAGAAACCTCCATGGTTCGAGATATACGAATTCCAGTTACTCCGAAAATTGTAGCAGAGGTTACAAGTCTCCCTAACTCAGGCATTCAATGGACGGGAAGATATGCAGCGCTCAAAGAATATGTAGAATCCTTTGTAGACCCTGGCGAGGAATTGGATAAAAAAGGAAAGGAGCTTAACCCCAGCACCCTCAGTGAACCATGGAAAGAACTAGTAGGAGTAATTCAGAGGTACATCACCTGTGATGGGGGATGTTATGTAATCCGACCATGCCACCTCAAACTGCTAGCAGCACTCAAACAAAGGTTAGCAATAAATCTACCTTTTTTCCTAAATGCCATGTTACATGAGGTTGTCGTCAAAACACAGAAGTCCAAGGATCCTATTACTATTATCAACCACCATGGATTGGTTAAAATGATAGTAAGTAAGGCCCTCATTCAAACACAATTAACATGGGGGGATCTTACTGGGACCAATAGACCTCTGCAATTGGAACAACCTAAATTATACCATGAAAATCCATCACGGGAAATTGAAGAGATACATGAAGGGGAAATCACTACCCAAATAGAAGTTCCACCTCCTCAACCCAAAGTCAAGGCAAACCCCTTCCAAATGACAGAGGTTCAAACCTCATGGATAGAGGCTCAGACCTCACAGACAGAGGCTCAAACCCCACAAGCAGGGCCACTAACCAGAAAGATAAAAAGAGAAATGGATGCTCCTAAAACTCCCATTGAGAGAACAAGGAGAAGTAGATGGACAAGAAACCCTGAAGAAATTCAGAACACAACAGAGCATCCTTTACAGGAAAATGCCCAGGGTATTGAGCATATAGAACAAACTTCACAGGGAAACAGTCAAGAAGACACCCAACCAACATCAGAACATATGACAGAACAAATTTTGAAAATCTACGATGAAGAAATAGCTCAGGTTTTAGGGAGCTTAGGGGCCTCAATTGACAGAGATAAATCAAAAGAATACCAAGAATGAGCCTCTTCTTCAAATCCTGCTGAAAATTTCCCTGATATTGAAATGTCATTTCCTGAGGACACAGCACATGAAGAACCACATCCTGAGGAAATAATCCCTCTTGAACAGACAGAGCACTTGGAAGGAACAAAATAACAGCTATCTATTGATCAGAATGAGGAATACCTTGAGATTCCTCACAAACAAAAAGCAGGAAAAAGCCATAAGAGAATTAGAAAGTTGAAAAAGGAGAACAAGATGTTAAAGAGAAAGGTTAAAAAAAGTTGAAGAATTAAAACTAAAGGTTGGAAAACTCAGAGAAATTATTAAAGAATTGAGGAAGCAGCTAGAACAAGCAGATAAGGCCCACCAAAGAAAGAAAAACAAAAGGCCCAGAGTGCAGGGAAGAAACCCTCTTCCTAAAAGAGCAGTCACTACAAACTCTATGGGAACACAAACAAACCCTGAAGAGATAACAATATAGAATGCAGTAGCTCAGAATGAGGAGGTAATTCCTTTAGAAATTGTTGATGTTGAGGTACAAATAGATACCCTAGTCTCAGAGCAAATACCTCAATCCCTCAAGCAAGACCCCACCACTAGGAGATTGGAGGAAGAATTGATACACTTCCAACAAAGCTTGATTCAAAGTAGGAATGAATTGATGACTATGGCAGAACATCTAGCATTTCAATCTCAGAAACAGAATGCTATCGTAAGACTGGAAAAAGAGCTTATACAAGCCCAACAAGCATTAAATCAATCCAGAGATGAGATGGCCAGTATATAATAATATCAAGCAGCTCAGTCTCGGGAACAAGATGTTGTTATTGGTAGGCTAAACACAGAGCTGGTACAAGCCTAGCAAGCCTTAATTCAATCCAAAGAAGAAATGATCACTAGGGCTGAACATCAAAAAGTTGTTAAACAACTGAAGGATATGTCAACAACAGAAAGTGAAACATATGCTGATCTCACCAAAGCCCAAGAAAAGATAAAGAAAATGCAAAGCCGATTTGAAAAAGTTGGAGAAAATCAAGGAGAATTGTGATATTTACTCTGATGCAATCAACTGTAGAGCCCCTGCCACCAATTATAACATATTCTTGTTGGAACGTTACCTGATGTTAAGGGTAAAATCCATCAGAGCAGGTAAGCCAATTACATTTGTCATTGTCCCTGAGTTCATTTCATGTTTTAGAGAGTAGGAAGAAAAGGTACAGTATTTTCTATGTGAATTATGCTTCCATAATTTCATTTTGGAAGATGACAGGAAAAATAACCCTGGTCCCTTTATTGGAGACATTTAGTTCCAGGCATTCATTTCCTTTACTAAGAACCAAGTTAGATGGGGAAAGTCTCACAAGAATTTTATAAAGAGGGAAACAGGGTTAGATCTCTGGATCAGAGGAGAGCCCCTAAAGTCCTTTCCAGCCATTATGCAACATAGAACCTTTATGAAAGGGGGGGGGTCAGATATTCTCTAGCCCCCATCCATCGACATGTTATCCATTCAGGCATCATATACTTTATAGAACTCAAAGAAGAAGCTCTTGCTTCTTCTAAGGTGAGATGGGATGCATCCTCCAATGAAGTCAAAATTAGGGAGCCCTTCAGGTTCAAGAATTTCTTTGCAGCTACCTACAAAGTGTAAAGGTATTCTAGAATTCTCCTGGAGGAAGTACCTGCTTGGATTGGGTGCAGGTATAATCCCCCTATCCTCTGGTTTCCTCCAGAAAGTTACCAGAAGGATTATCAAATTAACAAGAAAAGTGAGGATGTTGCTTTTGAAGAGCTCAAAAGAAGTAATGGGTTTAGGAGACCTGGTGAACCAACTTTCCCTCCTTAAAACATCACTGCATTACATGTAAGATATCATCTTGCATGAGGACATTAAAGAAGGTATGCCAGGGGGTATGTTGGGTTATGAAAAAGGTACAAATATCCTCCTTATTCCCACAGTTTGTGATACAATCTTGAGTAACTTTTCTATTAATTAGGGATAAATAGAATAGAAAATGATTAATATGTCTTCTAGTGATATTATTGAATTCATGATGAATAGATTCTAAAATACGGTTGGAATTGTTTGATTTTGTTACAGGATTGGTTAAATATTGTCAAAACCAAAATAGCAAAGGAAATCTTGAAGATGCGTGAGCCATTGGAGGTTAAGGACTTTTGGCACAAACGCAGTTTTAAAGATGATTTGGTTTTCTATATTGTAACTTTATAATAGTAAAGCAATCATGAGGATCTTTCGATCCTCAGGATGGCTTGATTTACTCGAGTTATTATATATATAGAGGATAATAGATCCTAAAAGACAATCTAAGAATTACGATCAAGTATTCAGACTCAGAGTTACTCTGCACAAGCTGTTTTTGTGAATGATGTACTAGCTATGAAGTTAATAAAAGATTTGATCGTTTTCACCATTTCTATATACTGAGTTTCTAGTAGCAGTGCTTCTAAGGACCAAGGGCCCAGTCTAAAGGAGCTAATGATTCAGCTGTAATTGTATCAGTTTGATTTATGTTTTATGATTCAATTCCATTTCACAATAGTTAAGACAAATGCATAAGCGTGTTAATGATTTCATACGGTTTCCATACAGAAGATGGATATCTCTCTTGAGTATTAATGATTGTTGATTCCAATTTCCATTACTATAGTTTTCTACTTGATAGTTCCTCACATTTTCATATGTGTTGTTCCTTTTACTTAAGACTCGCATTTGTTTTTCCTTTCGAATAGGTTACAATTGTCGTTCCTTTCAGTTAACTTTACAATTATTGTTCCTTTCCATTCAGTTATGTTTGTTGTTCCTTACGATTATATTACAATTGCAGTTTCTTTCCATTAGAATAATTCGCTATTTCCTTTCCAGCAATTTGATTTCTAGTTGATAGTCAATTCTGCAAGTCTTTACTCAGATTCAATCATTGCTTTTCAGTTAAGTGAATTTAGCAGGTTAGTGGCACAGACGTCACCTCTTTCTCGACAAAGCCTCTACACAGACCTCCCGGTCTTAACGGATCATTCTAACTTCACCTTCGAGCCGAAGTGGCTCTTTCGATTCCTCACTAGAATCTTTGTTAAAAACCCAATTCACAGGTCCTTCTCTTTCCCCTGTCACAGCTTCTGCGTATACCTGGTCTCTTCCCGACCGAAATTTTGGGTTTTTGGGATTCATGATCCCTGTTGTCGAGAAGCTCAACCTTCTCGATTCCCCGATCTCCGTTATCCCAAAATGCCGAAACAACTTCAACAATGATTAGTCCTCGTGGCTACCTTTTGGTCCATGTGACCACTATTTCATATGATCGCAGTCCTAAGTATTTCACGATTTCAGGCTTTCGAATGATGAAACGCATGGACCCCTTTGTCCTTAGGATTCCCGATCCTCCGAATCTCAATTTCCCGAAATGGTCTCCCTTTCGGGATTTTCCTTCAAAGACCTAGATTGTTGCCACACGTCCCCTAGAGATGGATGGTCCTTGTCACTTCGCGGTTTTGGGAACTAAAATGCTTATGGGTTCTTTCCCTCAAAACTCCTGAAGTTCTAATTCCACACCTCCTATATGCTGAAATGACATCAGTCGACCCACACCGGAGCTTTCCACCTTATCGGGGTTTCGGACTTCGCGGTTCCGAAATGTGTGTGCTTCCTGTCTTCAGGATTCGTGAAACGCCGAATCCTGAAATGTCGATGGATTATGATCTCCACCATGTTTCCCAACCGATGGGCGGTCCTCGATCATTCACGATTTCACAAATTCAAATGACGATGTCCTCTTTTCCTCCTGAACCCCGAGAATCCGACATGTGAAATGCCGATGGGCTCTTGATTATCGCCACCTGTCTCAACTAATGGACGGTCCTGATTCAGTCTCAGGATTTCATGACTTGCGATTCCCCGATGTTGTAGTTTCTCTTTCAACTTAAAAACCCAGTAGCCGAAATACCAATGGGTGCTTGATCTCCACCACGTGTCCCCTCAAGATGGATGGTCCAGATCAAAATAAGGGTTTTCACTATAAAGTGACCCGATCTCTTGTCCTCGAGACTTCCGATATCCCAAATTTCGAAGTTCCGATATCCCGACGCCTTTCGGGACCTTCACTCTGCCTGCGAGAGTTTAACCCTCATGCAACTCCAGTCAGATCCTATGGCTGATGGGTAACTAGATGAGGATCCAACAGCTCACGATCTCCTGAGATTGAAACTCTGGAAACAGTCGTAACCTCCTTACTTCTCTATCAGATTGGACGGCTGGCAGGATTTCTCTAATTCTTCGTCTCTTCCCTTCGATGACTTAGCAGGTTCAAATCCTTCGGAGGTCTTCCATGACTTCAAGCCTTTCAAGAACCTCCTGCACGCATTCCTTGCAGCAACCCTCAATCACTTCGGTGTTGAACTCCTTTAACTCCATGCACTCCTTGCAGCGACAATCCTTCAATAGCTTCTCAGGTTTCAAACCCTGGATTCAAGCTTGGTCTATGCACACATTGCATGACTCTTGTGCCTAACTACACCTTTGAGGAAATGAGAACAAAAGCTAACCTATCTGAGCTTTCAGAGAAAAACCTCTGAACCCTTTTTGTCAACGCACTCCTTGCGGACAATTCAACTGCACTCCTTGCAGGAACCCTCGCTCAGATAGAGAAAAAATTGAAACTCATTTCCTAACTCTTTCTCTCTCAGACTTCAAGAATTTAACAAGAAATCATCCATACATAGCATAGAAAAGAAAATGTATAACAGAAAGAGTAAAATTATGAACATACCATTCAGCATACACATACAAGAAACAACTACAACGTCATGAATCTGAATTAATACTTCTTCTATTAACTTAATCTTTGTACATGGGTGTTTTTCAATTAAAGTTTCTCTTTTCCAACTCTGTATGCTCTCTTTTCTTCCTCTTGGTAATTCTCTTCACTACTATTCTCTCAATTGGCATCCTCCTTCTATGTTACAATTACACAATGAGGGTGTCTATATCCGTTTTCCCTCCACTCCTAAAACTGTCAACTCTAAGAATTCAAAGCTACCTACTAACATAAATGCCTTCTACCTACTATGGATGAGAGCGGATCGCTCAAGGTCCTTTACAATATATAAGTATGCCTTCTCCTTAACTATCATATTTACGTTTGGCACATTTATCTTCAAAAGTTTTTAAATAATTTATCATGTGTTTAAAATGTATTGATGCTTTCCCCACGCTCGCTTGACATTGGTGATGCTCATGCATCATACTCCCTCACTTGAAAAGTTTCATGGGCTCTTGTCCATGATCTCTCACACGATCTATCCTTGCTTTTGAATCTCTTCTTCATTCTCCTAGCTGGAATCTTCAACTGGATGTCCTTTCCACTTGACCAAGTATTCAAAGTATTGTTTTCTTCTGGTCTTGTTGCTAATTCTTTTGTCTAGTATAATTTCCATCTGTGGCTTCTCTGCAATAGGCATCTGCTTTGTCCATTGGATATTCTGGTTGTTTATCACTTGTTCCTGCTTCCTCAATTTTGTATGGGTACAAATATGAGACATTGAATATCGGAGAAATTTCGATCCCATCGGGTAATTCAATCTCAGAAGCATTTGCCCCAAATTTCTTCAAGACCTTACATGGTCCGATCTTCTTCATCTTCAATTTGTTATATGTCCCCTTCAGGAACCTTTCCTTTCTTAGATGTGCCAAAATCAAATCACCAACCTCAAACTGAAGTTGTCTCCTATGTTTATCTGCCCTTTCTTTATACTCCTGGCTCGAGTTCTGTAAACGCTCCTTCACCTAGCTGTGAAGTTATTTCATCACCTCTGCGAAGTCTTCTGTACTAGCACTCCTAGTCGCAATCTGTTCTGAATCCCTCAGCTCATAAATCCATCTCGACTGCATGCCATAAACAATTTGAAATGGACTTTGTCCTGTGCTTCTGTTAACTGAGTCATTATAAGCAAACTCTGCATGTGGTAATATTTTGTCCCATTGGTTGTGGTGTTCTTTCACCGAGCTCCTCAGCAAGTCTCCTAAACTCATGTTTACCACTTCTGTATGTCCATCCATCTGAGGATGATAAGCCGAACTGAATGAAAAATTAGTTCCCAGCTTCTTCCATAAGGTCCTCCAAAAGTTTCCTACGAATTTAGTGTCTCGATCCGAAACTATGCTCCTTGGTAAGCCGTGAGGTCGAATGACTTCTTTGAAAAACAAATTCGCAATGTGAGTTGCGTCACTCATTTTCTGACATGGAATAAAGTGTACCATTTTGGAAAATCTATCCACCACCACAAAGATTGAGTCAAACCCTCTTTGTGTTCTTGGCAACCCCAATATGAAATACATGTTGACTGCATCCCACGGCCTCTTAGGTATTGGCAATGGTTGATAAAATCCTGCATTCTGTCTCTTTCCTTTTGAATGCTGGCAAATTCTGCATCTGTCCACGAATCTCTTGACATCTACTCACATTCTCAGCCAAAAATATGACTCATTCAATTTTTCGAATGTCTTGTTGTGACCAAAGTGCCCGGCCAATTCTCCATTGTGTTTCTCCTTCAGCAAATTCTCCCTCATGGAGCATTTTGAAATACAAAGTTGATTACCTTTAAACAACAATGCTTCTTGGATCATGTATTCTATCCATTGGCTTCTATCTCTGATAATTGGATTCTCAGCTGCTTCATATGCCTTCTTAAAATCTGGATCATCTTTGTACATGTCCCTGAGGTCATCAAAACCCAGTGTTTTAACTCTAAACTCCTGCAACAACAAACATTTCCTACTCAAACCATTAGCAACCTTGTTAGCAGTTCCAGAAATATGCTTGATTACAAAAGTAAAGTTCTACATGTATTCAACCCATTTTAAATGTCTTTGATTCAACTCTTCCTGTCGAGTCACAAACTGCAGTGCATGACTGTCATTGTATAGGACAAACTCTTTCGGAATCAAATAGTGCCTCCACTTCTTCAATGCCTAAATGATAGAATAAAACTCCTTGTCATATGTGGAGTACTTCACCTTCGCTTCATTCAACTTCTCGCTAAAGTATGCTATCAGCCTGTCTTCTTGACTCAAGACTGCCCCTATTGCAAATCCACTTGCATCACATTTCACTTGAAATGTCTTTTGAAAATCAGGCAACACCAGAATTGGTTGTTCCGTGATTTTCCTCTTCAGCTGATTAAAACTCTTCTCAGCCTCTTCTGTCCAGTGAAAATATTTGTGTCTTTTCTTCACTATGTCATCGGTGCACTAATTCCACTGAAATTCCTGATGAACTTTCGGTAGAAACTAGCAGATCCATGGAAACTTCTCACCTCAAATATGCTCTTTGGTGATGGCCAATTCTTGATCACCTCCAGCGTATCTGGATCCATCCTCAATTTATCTGCAAAAATAACAAAACCCAAATAGATGAGTTATGTCTTCATGAATGAGGATTTCTTCATGTTTATCAGCAGCTTCTCTTGCTGTAATCTCTTCATCACTGTAGATAAGTGTTTTATATTCTCTGCCTTTGTTTTACTGAAGATCAGTATATCATCCAGATACACAATGACAAATTTTCTGATGAACTCCTTCAGGACTTCGTTCATCAACCTCATGAAGCTACTTGGTGTGTTTGTTAAAAAAAACAGCATAACAAGCCATTCATACAACCCTTCATTAGTCTTGAAGGTTGTTTTCCATTCATCATCTTCCCTCATATGAATCTGGTGATATCCGCTTTTCAAATCAATCTTCGAAAAAAAAATTGCTCCACTTAAGCAATCCATCAGATCATCCATCCTTGGCAATGGAAATCTGTACCTGATGGTTATCTTGTTTAGTGCCCTTGAATCAGTACACATCCTCCAACCTTCGTCTTTCTTTGGACTGAGTACTGTCGGAATAGCACATGGACTCAAGCTTTCTCTAACCAACCCTTTATTCAACAAATCCTGGACTTGTCTTTTGACCTCTTCATTCTCCTACGACGTTAATCTGTACATTGCTTTGTTTGGTAAATTAGCTCCAGGTATGAGATCAATATGATGACTCACACTTCTGGTTGGTGGCAACGAACGAGGTATTTTGTCCACTACTATGTTAGCAAGCTCTTCCAGCAGTTCCTGGACCTCTTCTGGTAGATCATTTATCCTTGTGCTAGTTAAAACAATCGTTGGTTTCCAAACCACAAAGAATTGTGGTTCCTCCTTCTTGACCTCGGTAAGAAGTTCCTTCCCACTCATGAGAAGTACAGTGTTACTTACTTTAGGTTTCACTTCCTTATCTTTGATTGGAAGCAACATGTGAGTTCTCCCATTCTTTTCTAGGGTGTATGTGTTCATCCTCCCATCATGAATCACATTTCTGTCATATTTCCATGGTCTACCCAGCAATAGATGAAAAACATCCATGGGAAAAACATCACACAGTATCTTATCATTATATCATCCTATCTTAAATTCAACTAAACATTGTTTAGTGACATTACCTGATGTCCTTTTTGTAGACATGAAACTCTATATGGACTTGGATGTTCAATAGTCTCCAGCTACAGCTTTTCTACCATATCTATTGAAACGAGATTATCCATGCTACCACTATCCACAATGACCTTGCATACCCTGTCCTTGGTTTTGCAAGCAATCCAAAAAAGTCTATTTCTTTGGACTGAACTCTTCACCTCCTTCTCTGGTGTTAAGAGAAATTTTCGCATCATCAGTGATCTTCCACCTTCAGCATCCTCTGCCTCAAAATTCCGCCTCTGTGCTTCAGAAATGTGAGTCTCTCCACTCTCTTTCTTCTTTTCTGGACATTCATAAGATTTGTGTCCATTTTTTCCACACGTGAAGCACTTTATTACTCCACCTCTTCCTCTTCGTCTTCCTCTACCTCTAGTACGAGGAAAAATATTATTATCAGCATAATATCCTCTTTGTTCAGTATGCTGCCCTCTCTGTTCATCATATTTCCCTCACTATGAGGTTCCACCTCTTTTAGTTCGAGCTTGAGGTTTCTTCCAGTCCTCCTTGGGTTTCTGATTTTTATCTTGGACAACTGATTTTCCCTTGGCTTGACTTCTGCCTCGGCCTCTTTGACCCTGCTTTCGGCTCAACTTTTCTTCAGCCTTTAGAGCCATCTGATAAGCATCTTCCACCGTTCGGATGGTTACCATGCTCATCTCATCCTGAATCGCATATCTCAGGCCATTCATGTACCTGGCAACCTTTTCATCATCGCTTTCTCAATGACCTGCCCTGATGTTCAGCCTATAGAATTCTTCAATATATTCCTTCACTGTCATCTTCTTCTGTCTCAAATTTTGCATTCTTCGAAACAGAGTAATCTGGTAATCTCTGGGGATGAATTTTGCCTTCATCTTCGCAATCATCCTATCCCAACTCTTGATTTTTTACTTGCCTTTGCAGAGTCTGTCAGCTTGTAGTTCATCCCACCACAATGTTGCATGTCCTTTCATCCTTGTGATGGCATGTCTAACCTTCTTGTCTTCCTCGACATCTTCATAGTCGAAATAAGTGTCTAGAGCTCTAATCCAGTCTAGAAGCTCTTTAGCATCTAGGTTTCCCTCATAAACTGGGATGTCCATTTTTTCCCTGGCACCCATCCTTGCGACAACTCTAGTCAAGCGTTCATTTGTGGAGTCTTCCACTAAAACTTCTTCTTCTTCATGTTCAACTTAATTTTCACTTTCAGAATCACTAAGATCCCCAATACCGACTATGCGTCTCTGTGTTGTCTCCATGTCCTCAAGTTTGGCGCATAAATCATGCATTTCTCTTGCCATGGCTGGGTCAGGCATCTACCTACCTCTTCTTCTTGGTATTACCCTTTCCTCTGGCAGATCAGGTGTTTTCATGTCCCTTATTATTTGCGGCATGGTGAATTTTCCTTTTCGTTGCCACAGAAAACAAAGAACCCTTTATGTGCTCTGATACCAAACCTGGCAGAGACGTCACCTCTTTCTCGACAAACCCTTTGTGCTGACCTCCCGGTCTTAATGGATCATTCTAACTTCACCTTTGAGCCGAAGTGGCTCTTTCAATTCCTCACTAGAATCTTTGTTAAAATCCCAATTCATAGGTCCTTCTCTTTCCCCTGTCACAGCTTCTGCGTATACCTGGTCTCTTCCCGACCAAAATTTTGGGTTTTAGGGTGTCACGATCCCCGTTGTCAAGAACCTCAACCTTCTCGATTCCCCGATCTCCGATATCCTGAAATGTTGAAACAACTTCAACAGTGGTTAGTCCCCATGGCTACCTTTTGGTCCATGTGACCACTATTTCATATGATCGCAGTTCTAAGTCTTTCACGATTTCGGGCTTTCGAATACCAAAATGCATGGACCCCTTTGTCCTCAGGATTCTCGATCCTCCGAATCCCGATTTCCCGAAATGGTCTCCCTTTCGGGATTTTCCTTCAAAGACCTAGATTGTTACCACGCATCCCCTAGAGATGGACAGTCCTCATCACTTCACGGTTTCGGGAACTAAAATGCTTATGGGTTCTTTCCCTCGGAACCCCCAAAGTTTCGATTCCGGACCTCCTATATACTGAAATGACGTCAGCCAGCCCCACACCGGAGCTTTCCACCTTATCAGGGTTTTGGACTTTGTGGTTCCGAAATGTGTGTGTTTCTTGTCTTCAGGATTCACAAAAAGCCAAATCTCGAAATGTCTATGGCTTCCGATCTCCACCACATGTCCCAACCGATGGATGGTCCTCGATCATTCACGATTTCACGAAGTCAAATGCCGATGTCCTCCTGTCCTCTTGAACCCCAAGAATCTGACATGCGAAATGTCGACGTGCTCTTGATTATCACCACCTGTCTCAACTAACGGACGGTCCTGATTCAGTCTCGGGATTTCGCGACTTGCGATTCCCCATTGTTGTAGTTTCTTTGTCAACTTAAAACCCCGGTAGCTGAAATACCGATGGGTGCTTGATCTCCACCATGTGTCCCCTCAATATGGACAGTCTAGATCAAAATTGGGGTTTTCACTATA
>JASDQU010214796.1:6787-18353 GCA_032191745.1 Picea mariana | reverse complement strand
CGTGAGAAAGAACTAAGACTTTATCAGATTTTTTCCTGAAAAACCCAAAAAGGATCTGTACATGCGACAAATATATAAAAACAAACCAAAAAGAGGACCCTTGTTCCAACGTCTCACCTCTAGACTTTTCAATCTGCAAAAATCAACCACTTGTAAAGTTGTTAGAACTTTAGGGTTTGGATAAATCATAAAAAATAATATAATATGCAAATGCAAATTGATAAAAGTCATTAAAATAGGTAACAAACCACATTTTACCTTTTCATTTGTAACTTTTCCCAAACATTGCTCCAAATCCCTCTTTCACCTCGATTTTCAACTGTTGATTGTGGAGTGCATGAAGAATCATTTCATGAACTGTCTCCATAGAAAAGGTAATATCCATCTCCTTAATCTTTTCATGGATTAAAAATTGATTTTCATTGTTTAAAAATGTGTTTTGGGGTTGATTTTTAGGGGTTACCCATGCATTGAGTTCGTCGCAGGTGCCCTTTATCGGGACCTGCGACGATCTAGGATCATCGCAGGTGACCCAATAGCTAGGGTGCGATGATGCCACACTGTGAGAATGCACAGGCATATGACAACTGCAACCCAAAATTTCAAAAGATGAACCCAACAGGGTAAAACCCCCAGGAAAGAAAATTATGTTTCTAATCTCTTTTTATGGTTCCTTGGCAGGTCTTCCACAGTCAAGATGTTGGAATGGCGTGAGCGGGAGCACGAAGAATAATATTACTTCATCAGGAATGACCTGGGAACAGTTATGGCCCTCTGGCAGTGTGGTCTAGTGAAATTATTCAAGATTCAGGGCATGAGGGCCCAGCTAAGACTACTGAAGTACTTAGTTCACATGTGGGATGTGAACAAGCAGAAATTTCATGTGGGTTCCCGCACACTCACCATAGATATCGAGGATATCTATTTACTAACAAGATTATCTCGTTATGGTTCACAGGTGACCCTTACAGGTATCAAAGGTGGTGGTGATCCTATGAACTACTACATCAGTCATCATTGTGTGTTGGGAACTGAGAAACATAGCGGTAAGTTCTCTATCAAGGATGTTCGAGATTTTCCTTTACGGACTATCCTCTATACTATTACTCGCATGGTAGGGAGTGAAGCTCCCCACATGGATCTGTAGATCCATTTTCAGTATGCATTGGAGTGTATGGATCCCTAAGTCTTCAACTAGTGTGAAGGGGTCCTCAAAAGTATGAATAAACAACTTACCAAGTGTAGAAGTGGTGGGTTGAAACAATTCAAATACGGGTCTATTTTGGTATCCTTCTTCCTGGATAGGGTCCCAGTCTTATGTTTGTAGGTGGAGTGGAGTATACCTGCTCCACAGAATCCAAGGATGAAGAGGTGGGTAGATCTCATGGCCCGACATGGAGGCAGTCACATCGTCAAGTATAACGATGTCTTCTTAGAATGGCTGAGAACTCAAATGCTCATGGTCGATGATTATACATATTCCAGGATATAATTCTATGGAGATCTAGACCTAGATCTTCCCGAAGGTTCCCAGTGGGGGGACATAGGTAAGAAGGAAATTTTGTTTATATAATGTTTTTGTTATTTTTAATGATATAAAAAAAATTGTGTCATTTATCCAATGACTAATCGAATGCTCTTCGATAATGTAGATGTGGGACCTTATCATCCTCCAGGTTCATCCCCTATCCAGAGGCGATGGGAGAGAGGTGTTGTAGCAGGAGTAGTTGTTGTCAACTTTGAGATCATAGAACAAAATCTGGAGGGACTCACAATGAATGTCCCTAATGCCTCTATAGATTATATTCCTAGGCATTACCAATGACACATAGTGGGYGTATCTGCATCCATYRKTCRAATGCTCCATAGAGTAGCATGGTCAGTCGTGTGTTATAGAAAGMAACATCCTTGATGCTCTATTGTATATGAAGCCATGTGCTTCATATTTTTGATATTTTGATCTTCCAACAAAAACACTTTTTGTAAAATTTTATCGTTATTAAATATGAGGCTTCTGTAGGCTTACTTGTTGTATGTACAAAGTGTGATTGGATTTTATAAATGTCTCAAATGTATATCTAACACATAATTAGCCAATGCATATGTTAATGTATTTAGACATCTAGGAATGTGTTGATATTCAATGTAATCAAAATGACATTCCAAGAGGTGAATTCATAAATATACCATTAACAAAGTAGGACTCTAGATGGAATAAACATTACTCAACTGTAGGACTACCAACTATGAATCAAGTCGTACAATAAGATGACAGATTCCAAGTGAAACAACTTTAGTTAACAACTTGATAATTGCATTGTATTCCACGATATTGTTAGTTGCACGACCAAGGAAAACACCATGTAGTCTGATCAATTCATCCGTAGGTGCATAGATTGCCCAAGCAACAGACGCTAAGTTTTGAGTACTACGACTAGCACCATCATCGAAGCCAATGTAGGGTAGTGAAGACACTGACATCTGGAAACCAATCACAACTCAAGGTAAGCAGTTGAAGGGCGAAGCCAAAAAATGAAAAAGCACACAAAGGTAGGATACATAAAAATACACAACACTCATGAAAAAATGATTTAAGCATAGTACTTCTTCAAGTAAAGCCCATTTATGGGTTCATTCAAGGGGATTCCATCATAATCTACTAGATCATAACCCCTTTTCTCCAACACTCATTTGACAATATAAGGACCCTGCCACATGGGATCGAATTTACCGACCCCTAGAAAATCACGATCTTGATCGTAAAGAAGAACTAGATCACCTTCAGAAAAAACACATGGCTTGACATGTTTGTCATACTGGGCTTTAACATGCTTTTTGTGAGTTTCAATAACTAAGGTGACATCACAATGGGTTTTTTCTAATTGCATCAAATACAAAAGATGTTCCTCTTCAACAGAGGTGTTAGGAGAAGTTCGACGACTACTTTCAAAGATTGTATCTCACATTCAATCGACAAAATTTCTTCAATACCATATACTAACTAGAAAGGTGTGAATCCCATGGCAGACTTAACAGATGTTTGATAGGCCCATAATGTTGAGAACAACATTGTGTGCCAATTTGACTTATGAATTCCTACCATCCGTCGAAGCATAGTAGTGAGAACTTTGTTAATTAATTCAACCTGGCCATTGGCCTGTGGATAATAGAGGGTTGAGTTTTCATGGAGAAGACCCAACTTCTAAGTAAGTTCAGACATCATAAAATTGCAAAAATGACTACTGATATCAGTAACAATGTCTTGAGGGACACTAAATCTAGTAATGATATGATTGAATATGAATATATCTACAGTTTTCCCGGCATTATCAAATGTAGGCATCACCTTGGCCCATTTAGTGAAATAATCCACCACTAAAATAATGTATCCATGCCCCCCCGGCCGAGTGAGGGTTACATGTCATGAATTCAATGCCCCATTTAGCGAATAGACCAATGGAAACTACAGGGTGAAGAGGAGTAGGGTGAGATCATGTCTTATTGTTGTAGGTTTGAAAAGCGTGGAATTTATGGACATCATTAATGCAATCCTTAAACAATGAAGGCCAGAAATAACCAACTCATAAGATCTTTTGGGCAGTAGCATACCCAAACATATGATCGCCACACGCTCTAGAGTGATAGTCATTCAAATCTTTCTTAGCTTCATCGTAGGTGAGACATCGTCGAAATATGGAATCAATACCACAGCGGTAAAGGGTATCACCAAGGATAATGTGTTGACGGGATTGATACCGTATACGATGGTGATCTGTACTAGAAATATCAGGCCGAAAAGTTTGGGTATGGAGATATATGATAATATCTATGTACCATACTTCATCATAACTGATCAGAAAGAGGGATTCATCAAGTAAGGAATCCTCTGCCACATTTTCAGTCTCAGTAGAGGGAAGGTCGCATATCATTTCAGAAAAAACCAAAGACTTCTTTAAATTGGCGCATTTAAACTCCAAATCAAACTCCTAGATAATAACTATCCATTTAGACTACTTTCCCTCCAACAATTGTCGAGTAAGGATATGTTGAATGGGGTTGCAATCAGAAATGACAGTGGTTCTACGCAATAATATGTAGTGATGAAATCGTTGAACAACTTGAACAGCTGCTAAGGCCAGTTTCTCCACATGTAAATATTTGGTTTCGATGGTCTTGAGACTTAGACTCAAATAATATATAGCATGCTCATCATTTGAATCATCCTCTTGGACTAAAACCATAACAATTGTAGAGTCTGAAGCATCTAAGTATAGGAAATAATCTCGGCTATAGTCAGGTGGAAACAACAGTGGTGTACGAGTTAAGGCGAGTTTCAAATCTTCAAAGTCTTTGGTAGTAGTGTTGTCCCATACAAAATCGTAACCTTTCTTGAGCAGTCGAGTAAATCCTTTCATTAATTCAACGTAATTTGGAATGAATCGACGTAAAAAATTTGTCTTCCCTTGCAAACTTTGGAGCTAGCATAGAGTGGAAGGAGGAGGTAAATTGAGAATGGCCTCGACCTTCAAGAGGTCTACCCGAATCCCATGTATCAACACGATAAAACCAAGAAGTCATCCATATTCCACACAAAAAACACATTTGTGTGGATTCAAACATATGTGATAATAACGACATCGTAGGAAAATGTCCCGTAAATGTGTCGGCTAATATTGACAATGCATAGAATGCACTGGTAGATCGTCTACATAGGGTTGTACAATGTGATTAATGTCATGAAAAATGTAATACATAGCGCACTAAAAATTCGCACCAACATTTTTCAGACCAAAAGGTAGTTTTTGGTAGGCAAAGGTTCCCCAAGGACAAATAAAAGCAGTCTTGTGTTGATCCGCCAGTAAAATATTGATTTGATTATAGCCGGAGAAACCGTCCATCAAGGAGAATATTTCACTCCCGACATAGTCGTCAATTATCTAGTCAATGAAAGGGGTTGGATAATTGTCTTTGGGACAAGCTTTATTTATATCTCGATAATCTACAAAAACGTAGATTGTGCCTTGTTTCTTGTTTACCGGAACAAGATTAGATACCCAATCGGTCAAAGCCACAAGATAGACAAAGCCAGCTTTAAGAAGTTTCTCAACTTCAAGCTTGATCGCAACAAATTTACGTGGAAATACTGGGAGAATTCTTTTCCAAATAGGTTTAGCATCCAGAAAAGTCTTAATCTCATGCACAACAATATCAGGATCAATACCAGGAATTTCTTCATAACTCGAGGAAAAAATGTCACAAAATTATTGGAAAAGGGCTTTATACGTGCATACCTCATCAGTAGAACATGAAGCACCGATATGAACATTTTCCATGACTCTGGGTTTAATCAATATGTAAAGAGGAATGGTAGGTGAAATTTTATTCAAGTTCCCTTCATACAAAACATCGTGTGTTGACTCAGGAACAAAATAAATAACAACAATGGTCGACGGAGTCGAAATCTATTGGTAACTCTCTAAGGTTTCTCGTTCTAGGAAGAGAATAGAATGATGATGCCCATCATCCCATGGAGTATATTCCATAGACATGACCAACATGATCATCTCATTAGTAGGAAATATCACATGAAATGGATCAGGAGATGTATCACAGAGAGAAGGAGGAGAAGGGGTTGTCTATTGAATAGCTTGATAAGCAGATTCCACCAGACTTAAAGTCATTATGTCGCTGTAACGAAGACAATCACTAGAGCTAGGTACTATCCATGGGTCATGAGACTCAGGTGTTTCACGAGCATAGGTTGATATCATGTTAATTGAGGTGACAAAAGGAGGAGGAATATCAGGCAATGGAATAGGAAATGTACCCATCAAGTTTGAGTATTTTAAAAGACCCACGCTGACATTCTCATAACCGAGAGGTGTTTTCGAGATAAAAGGAACATTGCTAGTATGAGAACTGGAATTAAATAAATGTGGTTGATCGACAGTAATGACCTTTCCTTGGTGCAGGAAACACAACACACGAAAAAGGGTAGACACAACAGTGCACATGGAATAAATCCAGCTACAGGCAAGTAGAAGGTTATAATCAAGAGGTGCATTAAAGACCTCAACCTCGACATTGACTTCCTTACCTTATAACATAATAGACAATGAAGGAAGAACACCATAAAGTTTAAACCATGTACCGTTGAATGCCTTAAGGGTATTTTTCGACTCGGTCAGGGCAGGAGAGCTAATAGCTTTCCAACAAGTAACGAACATAATGCAAGTCGAGGCTCCTTTCTTATTTTCCACAACAACTTGGATTTGAAATGCTAACTGAGGAGGAAGCCTTGGAATATGATCTTCCATGTCAAATATTATCAAATTGGTATTGGTAGGATCAATTCCACCAATATCCTTTAACAATGCCTTTCGTTCAATAGGAAAACTCTGAAGGAATTCGAGATCCGACATCGCTGAGGGTGCTTGCGTAAGGTCTTCTACAATACTATAGTTTTGGGCAGCACATGTGTGAGGATTAAATGAGGACTTTCGAGAAACTCCCTTGGGAGGAGGATGAAAAAATGTGTCTAGGTCCAGTCGTTTGAGATGAAGAGGACCATTTGGAGGTGAAGTTGGAGGGGGAGGTTGAAGCAACGAAGGTGGAAAATCATCAACTTTCTCTTTCGATAGAGAATAATCTTTGGCTCGAGTTGCAACTGCAACTTCATTCTTCTTGGATTCACCAGTACACATAAGGACATAAGACATGGTAGAAGGAGAAGTTTGTTCATGAATGAAAATTGGGCATGCTGCTGAGAAGGAAAAGTTTTTGATAATACGGTGGGTGTAGGAGGCTTCCCGGTCCCTTGCAGGAACTTAGTAACCTCAACACATCGTGGAAAATCTTTTGTATAATGATCGTCACAACAAATAAAGAAAGGATAATGAGGTTTATGCTTATCTTTGTCATCAACAGGCTATGTTTTGGGTTTCTCATATTGTTGATTATTATTTTTGTGCTCCTTATTCTTACCCTTTCCTTTCTTTTTATTTTGTTTTTTACCGGTAGGTGTAAATTGAACCGAATTAACTTCAGAAATTTTACCAGAGGAAGGAGTAGGAGTAGGAGTGTTTTGTACATTAGAAGTAGTAGACTTGGGATTGGTATGATTGGCTTGTGTAGACTGAGTCTCAGCATGAAAGGTGCCAATCACACCATCAACAGCATGAGAATCTATTGGATGTGTTGGGTTAAGATTCATGGATGGACGAGGAGCATCAGGGATCAAGTCTTAAAGTGTGCTCATTTGTGAATAAAAGAGATATAGATATTGAGCATGACTAATTGCCTGCTCTTCAGTGATAACACCACCCATGGAAACATCACAGGCTATAGGCCCAATGAGTGATTTGGTAAACCACTCAGCCAATACTTGATCAGGAAGGGGAACTTTGATTAAGTTTATTCTTCTCCTCCACTCATGGATATGATCAGAAATATGAGTGGAAGAGGATTGTTTAAAAGAACTCAAAATTTCGATTCTCGTCTCATAATGAATGGGCAAATGGTAATGCGTTAAGAAAGCCATGGCTAGGGTATTAAATTCATTAAAGAATCCTTGTGGCAACTCAATATACCATTTGGTTGTCGAACCCATAAGAGTTCATTGGAAAAGTCGTAATCTAATAGATTCATCCATAAATGAGTTGAATGGACACCAAAGATGGAAAGTCATGACATGATTACTTGGGTCTTCTCGCAATCGACTATCAAACTTAGGAATGCGAGACGGTAATTTGGCTGGTATGATGGGCCAATAAGGAGAATGTAAAATAGGATCATTCAAAATCCTAGATAAATCTAGTAAATCCAAAGTGGCAAGAAAAGGAAATTGTCTGTTCACTTGAGGAAACTGGTAGTTTTGAGGAGGAAGTCTCATAGCTATACCAGTAGGACCATAAGAAGCCTGTAGATAGTTAGACAGTCCTGACAGATTCAGTTGTGGAGGGTTTTAATTCGAATAGCCAATAGATTTTGGTTGATTAAGTATGTTCCCTTGGAAAGGAACATTAGATTTAAAATTTGGACCCTAGGCAGGATTCATAGAACCTGAATACGGTTGTCCAAAATTAGGGGGTACAAAAGAATTAACTTGAGTATGTTTCCCCCTAGACGGTTGTTGGTTCCCTTGTAAAGGAAGATTCCAAGGTTGATATTGTAATGCAAGTATACTTTGTCCATAAACTGGGTTATGGCCTCCAACTTGAGGTTGCTCCCCAACTTGAGGTTTCCCCCCAAATTAAGGTTTCCCTCCAATGGGAATCTGAAAACCAAAAGTGACAGAATGACTGGTGCCTCCAACTGGATTGGAGCCACTAGGGCTAGGACAAGTAGATCCTCCAGAAAAAAGTGGAGGAGGAACGTAAGACGCCAAGAGAGAACCTGGGTAGGTGTACGAACAAAATGACTAGCATCATTATACCCAGGAGGAACAAAAATTCTAGACCCTCCAGATGGATTATGGGCAGGCATAGCAATGGAAGTATTCAAAGTGTTATACCCAGGGGGAAGTGACAGATTTGGTCTAAGAGGAAGTGGTGTTCCAATAGGAGCTTGAGTAATAACCACTTTTCCAGTAGAAACAGTCGTAGCTTGTGGGACCATGGTAGAGTGGGCCATCTGGAGAGGAATAATTGAGTGAGAACCAACCAACAATTGGTCTGAAACTGTGATGACATTATTGGTCATGCCATTAAAATGATCTAAAGGTACCGTATATGTAACAAACATCTCAGGCATTTTCGATGTCATAGGTTGATTAGAACGCATTCCTAGTGTGCCAAAAAGATCATGCCCTGAAGAAGGGGCAAAGCTAGAATTAAAAATTCCAATAGTGTGAGTCGAGGTTCTAAATGATTCACTTTGAAAAAGTGGATCGTCTACTCCAGATCTTGCATTAGGTCCAGTAGGTACTTCAATATTCTCGAAACAACAATTTCTCCCGATGAGTTCATACAGAGGAAATGTGGATCATGTCTAATACTTAATAACATATTTATGGGAAGTCTAAATGCCTCTAAAGAATATGAAACAATTCAGAACCCCTCTAAATAATTTGAACTTTCGGCCTTAGAGGCTACTTCATTATTGATTTCTCCCTTAGGAGAGCCTTCTGGTGAGTTAGGAAGCAAAGGGAGGTAACCTTCTGGATATTCCGGAGAAATCCATTGCATCCTACGTGAATGACGAAGGTCGATGTTGGCCGAACCAAATAAATAACAAAACAAATATATGGCTAACTAGAGAAACAAACAACACTCACTACTAAAATCTAGAAATCAAACCAAGCAAAGAAACCTTCATATTTCGAATTCACTAGTTGGTGATGAAATCCAATGTCACAAAATCAAGACAATAAGGGGATGGGATAAAGTGGGTGGAAAAGTTACATTGACGATCTTCTTAACGGAATTAACCCCTGGTACAAGCTCCCACACATAATTGTGGGTATACCCTCCAAGGAGCCTGAGTGAGTTTGGCCAACGTCGATTCCAGGTGCCATGAAGACTTTCCCCTATATAGTCACCTCATGTAAAGACCCTAAAGAGATAGGCTACTAAATTTACCAATTATGACAATGATGCCTGGGGAAACAGTCGACAGTTTGATCCACGCGTAAAGGCAGGGTATCTAGCCTAAAATAAACTCAAGAATATCCTACAGATAATGTAATATACCAGATATAAAAAGCATGCAGAACAAAAATAAAATGCTATAAATGGAAGAATAACAATAGTATAACCAGAACAATCACCACAATAGCACTGAAATGATATAAGAATAACAACAGAAATAACACTTTGATTCTGAAGCAATGTTCACGGGCCTCTTCGAGGGGGAAACCTCCAGTTGAGTAGAGCTCTATTACAATAATATCCAAGCTAGGGTTCTCATACCCTTGACTCATATTTATACTAAATATGTCTATCAAAAGAAGCATCTAGAGGAAGATCCTTCTAGAAGCGAAAGCTTCTATTAGGTCTTCTTACATTCGAATTATTCTATTTTATTGCAAGGCCTTATTAATATTGACCTTTATTACATTCGAATATATTGTTCTACCTATGTGTGGGTTAGGACCCTAACATGTCCTCCCCCTTAAAAACAACCTTGTCCTCAAGGCTTGAGATGTGGAAATTGTTGCAGAATNCATCTAGAGGAAGATCCTTCTAGAAGCGAAAGCTTCTATTAGGTCTTCTTACATTCAAATTATTCTATTTTATTGCAAGGCCTTATTAATATTGACCTTTATTACATTCGAATATATTGTTCTACCTATGTGTGGGTTAGGACCCTAACATGTCCTCCCCCTTAAAAACAATCTTGTCCTCAAGGCTTGAGATGTGGAAATTGTTGCAGAATGATAGTTGGTTCCCAAGTGGCATCTGCTAGAGTTGTATCTTTCCACTAGACTAACACTTCGTTGATGGTTCTCTGACACAGGCGATGCTCATGCTGGTACAAAAAGGATTGTGGTTGTATCTAAATGGATCCTTCTTCGGCTAACTTGGGAAGGTTGGTTTGAATTTGGCACTTAGTTCCAATCACCTTCTTTAAGCATGAAACATGAAAAACAAGATGTAGCTTTGAATGACTAGGAAAAGCTAACTGATAGGCTACTTGACCCACACACTTGAGAATGATATAAGGACCATAAAATTTAGGCGCTAACTTCTGACAATGCTCGGCCTTAAGGGAAGTTTTCTTGTAAGGTTGCAGTCGAAGAAACACCTGATTCCCTTCTACAAATTGACGTTTAGAGCGACCTTGATCTGCTTGTTTCTTCATGCGATTCTATTCCATGACCAAATTCTCTTTGAGGGTACAGAGAATATCCTCTCAAAATATAAGTGTTTGGTCAACCGCCTAGACCTTCGAGACACCAGGTAAGTATGAGAGAAATGAAGGTGGCTTCTGTCCATATACCGCTTCAAAAGGAGTCATGTGTGTAGTTGTATGGTATGAAGTGTTGTACCACCATTCAGCTAGGGGTAACCATTGGGCCCATTGATTTTGATTTTCCGAGGAAAAACACCTCAAATATGTTTCCAAACACTTATTGACAACTTTCGTTTGACCATCAGTCTAGGGATGATATGTTGTGTTGAGATGCAATTGGGTGCCTTGTAGCTTGAACAATTCTTGCCAAAAGTTGCTTGTGAAAGTTGAGTCGCAATCAGAAACAATAGAGTGTGGCATGCCATGAAGCTTGAATACTTGATCCATGAAAATTTGAGCCACCGTGGATGTTGTAAATGGGTGTTGAAGAGCGTAGAAATGAGCATACCTGGAAAGGCGATCAACAACCACCATGATGACTGATTTATTTTCTGATTTGGGTAAGCCGATAATAAAATCCATAGTGATATCCTTCCAAATAGCAGGTGGAATCAGAAGTGGTTGTAGTGTGCCCAAAGATTTGACTGTTTCTCCCTTGTTGCATTGACACACATCACATTCAGTGACAAAATTATGAATGTCCTATTTCATACCATCCCAGAAAAAAGAGCATTTGACCCTATCATAGGTTTTGGTGAACCCGGAGTGCCCCACT
>JASDQU010214794.1:7839-20192 GCA_032191745.1 Picea mariana | reverse complement strand
CTAGAGAGTATCTTCCCGAGTGTTGTTCTCAATGACACTATAGCGGTCCGGCGGTTGATAGGTTTATCTAAAGAGGGCTTCAGGAACTCTAGGTCGATCCATACACAGGTCTTGTCTGATGTGCTACCACTCGAAAGGGTACCAACAGGGGTTACAAGGGTGGCCAACAAATGTGCGCTTAAGAACCACTTGTATTTCCTGCACATATGAATCCCTCAACCATGGGTTTATGCGTGTAACGACAAATCTCTATGGCTTAAAGACGTCGAAAAATGTCTCTACCCTGAAAAAAAAAATCCCACAAATTTTGCCAATGAAAGTGCTCTGATACCACTTGCAAGATACCAGATATAAAAAGTATGCAGAACAAAAATAAAATGCTAGAGATGGCAGAATAACAATAATATGACCAGCATAATATTCACAATAACACAAAAATGATATAAGAACAACAACATAAATAGCACTTTGATTCAGAAATCAATGTTCACAGGCCTCTTCGAGAGGGCAACCTCCAGTCGGGCAGCGCTCTGTTACAATAATCTCCAAGCTAGGGTTTTCATTCCCTCGACCCTTATTTATACTAAATATGTCTTATCAAGAGAAGCATCTAGAGGAAGATCATTCTAGAAGTGGAAGCTTCTATTAGGTCTTCTTACATCCACTTTATTCTATTTTATTAAAAGGCCTTATTAATATTGACCTTTATTACATCCAAATATATTGATCTACCTATGTGCAAGTTAGGACCCTAACAGGAAGAGTTTAATTAAGGTGCCAGTCCCACCAACATTCTTGCTCGAGTGGTTCCTTAAGTCTTTGGTCCCACAGTTATCCAAAGACATCGTGATGTCGGGATTTTTTTCCAAAGAAGACGTCATCATGAGAGATCAACAGCTTGAGCTAATCTATTCTCAGTCCAGTTTATTATACAAGATCTTGCCCGATGCACCATGCTCAATACTTGATAAAACTAGACAGAGAGCTGGACCACATGCCGATGGTATTGTTGGTTCAGCACAAACAAAGCCCACTGAGAAACTGACGAAGCAATTGTCTATACAAAACGCAGCGGCCAGCCAAACTATTGTTTTAGCTGCCCCCCCTACCCAAATGTCGAATGTACACACAGTGCAATCGACAAATCCAAAGGCCAACCAGCAGCCTGAAGGAAAGAGAAAACAACGAAATAAGGGTAAGGGGGATAAGAAACCCACTAATAATGTTTGCGGGAGAAACACTAAGAAACAGAAGTCAAGGTATCCATGCAACCTGTGTGCAGAAGACCACTCGACCCACCAATGTCCTTGGCTTGCAGAGGCCAAAAAGTTTGTGACACAGCAACAGCCTGTCGTGTTAACCAATCCATTTCAACATGGAAAAAACCTAACCCAAGCCTCTACAAGCATGAAAGGGGGAAGTCAAGGACCCTCTCCATCTTCGAACAATCCCGCATCCGCGAATGTGTATATGATGAAGGGTGATGCTTTTATATCGACTAGAGCACATGACTACAGTAAACCAAGCAATTCTGAGAAGGGAAACGAAGTCAAACTCCCATCTTTTCCTCTCCAGATTGAGAAGACTTTGGGCGAAACAATGACATGCATCCCAAAAGGCACGTTCAAAAAATCTTCTCACAACCCAAACACAAGGGCCACCCAGAACTATTTTGTGGTGGAGGATTTGTCTCAAACCCCTTGTGCGATGTCTGCTTTGGAGGTCCTCTAAAGCTTCCCTTCCCAGAGGAAAGCTTTGTTAGCCACTTTAGGATCTACCGAGACTTGTAATCCAGGTACAATCATGCTGGATAAAACTGACTTAAAACCTCGTCTGCCTTACCACGTAGCATTTCAAATAGTAGTACTGGCTCAACCCATGAAAAATTTTACTCGGAATATTTTCTGCATGGTGGATGATGAGGGATCCTCGACATGTGTTATGTCATTGGCATGTTGGAAGTCCATTGGCCAGCCCGTTTTGTCTCTGTCACCTACTCTTCTCACTTCTTTTGATGATCATTCGTTCTGACCACATGGTATCATTCCTTCTTTCCTCGTGCAGTTAGGAGGGAAGACTGTGTGAGTCAAGGTAGAAGTAGTCGACGCGTCCCTCGACTACAATCTCTTGTTAGGAAGGAGTTGGAATTACGCCATGCAAGAAGTGGTTGCTACAGTTTTTCGAGTCTTGTTGTTTCCACATGAGGACTGTATTGTGACCATTGATCAATTGTCTTTCTCTAGACCTGACCCTTCATTGGGGGTATCTCCGGTCCCAATGATTGATAATCCCCAACCAGGCATAGTCAACGTAGGGGTTGGTTTGTGCCCATCTTTGATGGGAACCTTTGATTACCCACCCCCTCAAGGCGATGTCAAGTTCATATCCAACCACCATAAGGTTGAGATTTTCCAAGTTTCATCATTTCGCATGACTTACTTCAACGATCTGTGGATACTTCCTTCCCCATCGGCCATGATGGAAGGGACAGGGCACACTGGCATGTCCATGCCCTTGTCCGTAGTTGAAGTAGTGTACTCTTTAGTCTAGCAAGCTTCGACTGACACAGATCCAACTCCTGCACAAGAGTTAGATCTTATTCTAGAGCCTATTTGGGCTCAAGGTTCTCTCGCTGACACTGATTCGTTAGAATTAGTCTTGCCCTCCGACGAATCAGTAATTGAAGCAATGACTAGTCTGGACAAACCCTGGGACAATCTCCATCATAGATCATACTTCCTCCCAGAGTTAAGTAGAATCAAATCCGGATAATTCACCTTGACTATGACTGGAGATAGGTATTGTCCTATTAGTCCATTAGCTACACATGAGGTTTATGCCAAGGGTAATATGGAAACTATCATTGAAACCATACCGATCAATATCTCCAGAACCCCTGGCATCATGAAGAATGTTTTTGTCGAAGCTGACTGTTCCCCTGGAGAGATTCAAATCTGCACATATCTATTTAAAGAATTCCATGATGTTTTTGCCTGGTTTTACGAGGAAATGCTAGGCATCGATCCAAAAATAGTCGAACATGAAATCACAACTTATCCAAATGCCAAGCATATTCGGCAGAAGCTTCATCCAGTTAATCCCAGGAAAGTAGCAGCCATTAAGGTTGAAGTTGAGAAACTGCTAAAAGTTGGTTTTATCTATCCTATCCATTTGACCCAATGGGTGTCAAATCCTGTGGTGGTCAATAAGAAACAGGGCATGATTTGTGTATGTATGAACTTTCATGATTTGAACAAGGCCTGTCCAAAAGATAATTTTCCCACACCATTCATCGACCATATAATTGATGAATGCGTAGATTGTGAGGCCTTCTCTTTCATGGATGGTTTTTCAGGATATAATCAAATACAAATCAAACCCGAAGGCCAGCACAAAACGACATTCATTTGTCCATGGGGTACATTCATGTATCGTAAGATGCCCTTTGGTCTCAAAAATGTTGCAGCAACCTTTCAGCGGGCCATGTCTTTTTCTTTCCATGATCTCAAGCATATGGTCGAGGCCTATTTAGATGATTTAGCATCTTGATATCACAAGTGAACGGATCATCCCACACACCTCTAACTTATCTTTGAGCGATGTCGCTACTTTCGGATTCACTTGAATCCAAACAAGTGCAGCTTTTGCGTAACATCATGACATTTTTTAGGTTTCATAGTGTCAACAACAGGGATCATGTTCGATCCTCTCAAGGTTGAGGCAATAATTCAGTTGCCTGCCCCATGCACAATCCTTCAACTTTAGAGTCTACAGGGCAAGGCAAATTTTTTAAGGCATTTCATCACCAACTAAGCCAAGATCACAAAGGGCTTTATGCGCTTACTGAAGAAATACGTTCCTTTTTATTGGGGATGTCGCTCAATTCTCTTTCGAAGCGTTGAAACATGCCTTCACAAATACCCCTCTACTTTGGCTACCTAACTATAACAAAGATTTCTTATTATACCTGGCTGCAGCAGAGTCAACCATTGGCATGGTCTTAGTTTAGGAAGATGAGTTTTTCTCAGAATATGTGATCTATTACCTGAGTCGAGGCCTAGTCAGACCGGAACTCAATTATTCTCAGATCAAAAAACTTGTGTTGGCAGCAGTCCATGTTGTTCAACGGTTCTGTCACTATGTTCTGTTTCGCAATACCACCGTCATTTCCATTGTGAATCCATTTCAATACATGTTGACACGATGGGTAATAGGCAGAAAGATCAATAGATGGATAGTCATCCTCCAAGAATTTGTCTTAGATTTTGTTTCAGTGAAATCCAAAAAGTCACTGGTCTTCGCAGAACTTATTTCGGAACTTTCGGTTGAGTCAGGTGATGTTGTGCCCAAAGAGTCCCCTATTAGAGGAGATATGTTTTTTATCACATCTTCGGATCCTTGGTATGGAGATATACTTATCTATCTCCAAACTTTGAAGTGCCCCACCTCTGCTTCTCGTGATGAGCGTCCTCGTATATGCCATCAGGCCAAGAATTGTCTCATACTCAATGATACATTGTATCGAAGAGGTGTACACTACATCCTGTGCCGATGTCTCACTCACAAAGAAGCAGTTATCGTGCTTAACAATTTCCATATCGGAGCATGTGGCGGTCATTTGTCTGGGTTGGCAACAACCCAAAATATTTTATGAGCAGGTTACTTCTGGCCAACACTAATCAAAGATTGTATCGAATCGGTCAATAAGTGCCACTCGTGTCAAATCTTCTCTCGGAAGATGAGGGCACATCCTTCTCCCATGTTTCCTATCATCATAGTTGGTCCCTTCACCAAGTGGGGGATAGATTACACTACATGCAACCCTCCTTCAGCAAGGGGGCATCAATATATCATTGTAGTCGTAGACTACTTCACGAAGTGGGTCGAAGTTATGCCAACATTTAAAGATGATGGAGAGACTGCAGCTCTCTTTTTATTCAACCAGATAATAGCACGGTTCGACATCCCGAGAGAGATTTTCACTGACCATGGCAGTCACTTTCAAAACCATATGATGACCGATTTAACATCAAATCTTGGGTTGTGGAAAGAACATTCGTCACCCTACTACCCCCAATAAAATGGTCAGGTGGAAGCTGTAAATAAATCTCTTAAGACCATCCTACAGTGAACGATCAACTCATCCAAGTCAAATTGGCATTTGATGTTATACTCAGCATTATGGGCTTACCGAATGTCTATTAAGACTGTAACTGGTTTCTCACCTTTTCAACTCGTTTACGGGATGGAAGAAGTCTTGCCTATCGAATGTCAGATACCATCCGTAAAATTGACAGTATAGTTATTGCTAGACACTTCTCCACTTGAAGAATGGCTATTATACCTTGAGCGGCTCAATGAGCAGCGTCGTGATGCGGCCCTGGCCAACAAGACTCACAAACATAAATTCAAATGTCAGTATGATCGGTCCATTCATCCTCGGATTTTCTCTGAAGGCGACCTTGTCCTAGTCTATGACCAGGATAAGGACCCCCTGGGGGTAGGAAAATTCAAACCCATGTGGTTTGGACCCTTCATCATAAAAGAGGTTCTAAAAAAGGGTGCTTATTTTCTGGTTAACTTTGAGGGAAATTATTTGGCGAAGCCTAGAAATGGGCTCTACCTCAAGAAGTCTTACTCATAGGTTGGTCACCTTGGGTAACTTTTTGTAACATATGTATAGTTTTTGTACTATTACTTTCTAGTTTCTTTTAGTATTATGGACGTGTCATTTTTTATGTTATCTTTTGTCACTATGGCAGATGTCAAGTGAATCAGAGGTGTTCATTAGGTACGTAGACAGTGCTAGCTGGCACACTCGCAGTCTTGCCTCCATAGCTTGGGTAATTTTTACACCTCGAGGCCAATTATTATCTTCCAGAGGTATATGCTTAGGTGACACCACAAACAATGTCACCGAGTACAGTACAGTTATTGAGTTTCTTCGTGATACCCTATCATTTGGTATCTCTCATATCCGGATCTATTTAGACGCTTAGTTGGTTGTGTCTCAGTTAAATAGAGTCTATCATGTTCATGATCCGACTTTACACCAATGATTCCTTAGGGTACATCTCTTAGAACAAATCTTTGATTATATTACATATTTTTATGTTGCTAGGAGATTAAACCAAATTACAGATACTCTAGCTAATCAAATTTTAGACTGGCATCTCGCACACATATAAAAATACATACACATAAACATATAAATACATTTTTAAAGGCACATATGATCCATAAGACACAAAAAGACATAAAAATCCATATATAATATCATAATCATCAAAGTAAATAGGTGGACACAAGCGCCTTAAAAATATGACTAGTAACGAGTCATGGGGCTTATGCCCTCAAAAAATATATACAAGTAGTTCTCTTGGCACGTGAAAAGTCTAGACTAACTAAGGTCAGGGCCTATAGGCCTTGTTGTAATGATCAACAGCATTTTCCAAATGCCAAAACAGTCGGACCCACGTCCATGGTGCCCCCACTACACGAGGCTGCATAGATGGTGGAAGATCCTCAATCTCTACCATAGGGAATATGTGGGTGAGCAAGGTAAAGTTTTTCTCAACTTGTCTCAAAACCCTCTCAGCCTCACCAGCTGGAAGCTCTCCTGTTGTTGCTGGTCCCCCTGCGGCGATAGGTGTGGCCCCTGGCTGAGGACGATGCATGTTCCTTGCATAATCCGTAGGTCGCACTAGTCCCACATCTGCACATAATAGACACATATCTATCAAATACTCTAGTATAAAAAAAAATGATATATATAAAAAACAATATAAAAATTACATATGTTTCACAAAAATAAAAAACGATGCAAACTTACCCATCTCTCCTCGCTCCTCGCCAGGAGGTACCGGTATCTCAGGATCTCTCGAGAAATCAATCCCAGCATAAGGGTAATCCTCTATGACTGGGATCTGTCGTGACAACCAAGCAAAGAATTCGTCATCAAAGGACTCATTGGTCCTTCCACCACCCTGTCGTGGTAGTAACACTGCCCATCTGCAAACCCCAGGAAGAGAGGCTCGATGTCCTCATACCACCACTCAAGGACTGAAACTAGGAACTCTTTCAAAGAATAAAGAGCATAGAATCATCCTAAACCCAAAGTTCCTCTGCGTCCACAATCGACATTCTGTTAGCTACCTCTTCATACAATCTAGCAATGTAGTGCTCCAGTCAAATATCTGTGCATTTAAGCACTAGAATGCATAGTTCATCTGTGCACGGGACGCCTAATGTAGAGCTGTAGAACCAGTCATCCGCCCAATAAGAAACACAATCGTCTGCAGTGATAAATCCCTAATCTTACTTATGGGAACCTGTGAGCTCGATCAGTCTGTACCAGCCTCATAATAAAGTCCTATCAATTTCAATATGTTATGAGTCCTCAAAGGAAATGTCTGGAAATTGACTGGTTCCCCTCTCCTAGAGAGGCCAGTCAAAAAATATGTCCTCTGTAGTAGGAACCAGTGACTTCCCCTCTAACATAAAGGCCTTTGCGTCGGGATGCCAATAATCAACCAAGGCATTCAGTAGCCTAGGTTGTGCTCGCATAAAAGGACATAGGAAGAACTTGAGCAGCCCACATTGCATTAAGGCAGCAACATCATTGGGGTCTTCCCTGACCAACTGGCTAATCTCCTCGTGCTCTCTTTCCCTCCAGTGAACATACACCCTGCAAAAACCAAGTTCAGGAGGGTTAACCCTTGCTTTTTTAAATTTTTTCCATTAAATAAAGGGTCCACGCGGGCTATAATGATGACAGTCGCATGTACACGTGTGCAGTTTTTCCTCTTCCCGAGTGTACATGAGGCCTGTCATAAGATAGCCCGCGTGGACCCAGAGCCAACCTTTTGACGGTCGAAGCCCCCCCAAAACTTGAAACTAAAAACATAAATAAAGGTTTAAACTGCAAGTGGAGAGAGTTTATACTTACTTGGTCCAAGCAGATGGTTGTTTCATCCACCAAATCTCCTGGAATCAATTCTGTTCACAAAGGGGTAGTTTTGTCTTTTAGTCAATTTCTAAATTAACAATGGTGATAATGAGCTGCCAGCTTCTATTTATAGAGTTTTTTGGCCCTTTTTTGTCAATTTTCGAACCCTTTTGTCATTTTTTCTAAACTTAAAATCATTTAAGATGTCTCGGGAGTTTTCTTTGGATGATCAAGGGAGGTATTCATTTGGGTATTTGGAATTTTTTTTGAGATTTGGACGTTTGGACAGTCCTTTGGTAAAAAGTCATTTTTTCCAGCTCGTTGCATTTAAGTCATGATTCCACCCCCACTTTCTGTATCTCGTTGTCTTTTCCTCTTTGCCATAGGATTGATCCCACCGAGTTGCGACACAGAACCCTCATTACTATTTTAGAAGTGTCATAATTTGGTGGTAGAGCCTACCATAACATGGATGCCCTAGGTAGATCCTGGTTGCATAATGGTGTCCATGTTGTCACTAACGACTATAGGCTCGGGAGTCCTCCATAGTTTTTTCCTGATTACGAGTTTGAGCCTCATTTGCATGATTCCTTTTCACTCTTGACCTCACCCTAGGGACTCCCAAAAAACATAACAGGTCTTCTTTTAAGCCCTTTTCAGAACATGAAAAGATTGTCAAGCGATCTTGTGGCCTTTCATGCTCGTTAAACTGAAATTTGAAGTCACGTCTATCTGACAATAGTTTACCCCTTTTTCGATCTGGACGATCAATTGTACGAACAAAGGTATACTCTAAGGAACTTTAGTTCTCTAGAAGAGTACCCCAAGGTATCATTTTAACCCTTTTTCGGGCCTGAGGGACTAAATGTATGAAAAAGGAACCCCCACGGAGTCCATAGTTAAGCTCTTTTCAGACTCCCTAAAATTGAAAAGATCGTCAAGTGACCTTATTCTTTCACACTCATTAAAATGATCCAAAAGAACATTCCTAATGGAGTCCATAGTTAAGCTTTTTTTCAGAGTCCTTAAAAATGAAAAAATGGTTGAATGATCTTGTCTTTATCACACTCGTTGAAATGGTTTTGAATAGACATCTTTTCGGTGCTAATTTACCCATTTTTCGAACTGACTAGAATACCTTCGAAAAAGGTACCCCAATGGAGTCTCCTTTTACGTTTTTCAGACTCTCTAAGTATGAAAAATCGTCAAGATTACCTTCTCTAGGCTCGTTAAAATTACATTGAAGGACGTTACCATTGTGTGTTTTATTAATCGCATTTGCATACCCGCGTCTTTGGCCTAATGCCGGCTCCATGTTGCTCTCAACTGAACCATCTAAAGCATGCCTTATACGCAAGCCCTGTAGCATTTTTCCTCTGTGTCTTGACACCTTTGGCCCCTGGAGGATTTTTTCCGAGTGTCCTTACTTTGAACATCAGTATTGTCCTTCCACCTCGAACTTGTATGTTTGCAACACTCATCCCTCCTTTGTAATGTAGCATTCTTTTATTCTTTTTCCAAAATTATTGAAAAAGACAAAAAAAGTCAAATATACCCCAAAAAGAAGAAGGGAAAAGTATTTTTTTTGTATTGGCAGCATAATGAGTCGCCCTTGGATAAAGAACATATGTCTATTTGTTCGTCAAACTCTAGGATTTAATACAACCTTAGGAATTTTTTCTCGCTACATAGAGTTGTGTCCTCCTCTGTTTGGTTATTCTTCCAAACATATGGAAAGTTTGTGTTGCCTCCTACCTTGTAAACTTATGTTAATGCCATGCTTCCTGAATCTCATCATTTGTCGTGCTATTGTCCAAGGGAAGTTTTTACCAAGCCTGATTTGGCCCCTCTACAGTTTGTCTCTTTCCCTCATGCCCGGCCATCCCGAAAGTCCAATCAAGTCTTTGTTTGAAAATAATGAAGCCTTCGGTCTGATAAGCAAGATTCTCTAGTCCATGACCGATGAGCCATCGAAGACCTCTAGGTAGTGTAGTCATACACTCATATTACACTCCTACCCAATTTTTGAATATTTTGAAGTTGTTGCTCGAGCTCTGAAGACCTCATCTCCAACCATCAGGCCTTATCAACTTCTAAAAGATGGATACCCTACATGTATATCTTTTTGATTTCGAGATGTAGCTTTGTTGTGTATTGATCGTGGCTACACTTTATATAGTTATATGACATGGATCTACAGTTTATTTTATTGGTAGCCATGATTTTATTTCATCCTGAGCATGGGTATGCCCGCCTCGGTGAGACAATTATTATTTTGCAGAAGGCACCTCCCGATTGCTCGTCCCTGGGCTCACTTGTTTGGAACGTTGGTGAATATTGTTAATGCTTACCTAGCATCAGGCCATCTCATATTCCTTCTTTGCCAAAATATTGTTGAACAAATCTTCTTAAAAACCCCTTTTATAAAGACCCACGCGCCCTGTTCCATTACTGCATGCGTGTACACACTAGCTGACCCAAGACAACCCGCGTGTACCTACAAAAGCATGGAGAAAGGAAAGTTTTTGATGGAACACGTAGCTTTGGGTAAGTTAACTAAACCTTTCGGCCATGCATGGCCGGTCACTCGACCAAATGCCTAGCTTCTTCTAGCCTATAAAAGAAGGGTTAGGGGTCGCATTTGAAAGGAGGAGAATGATAGTAAAGAAACTATACACGATTGAGCATTCCCTTTGTCCCAACCTTTAGCCATCCTTGTGCAAAGAGAAGTATAGAGAAAAGCAGTTGGAAGACAGTGGAAGAAGAGCCCAGGACCAGGATCGAGGAGTAGTAGCTGACTTTATCATTGTAAGGTATCATTGTGAAGTTAATAAAAGAATTGCTTTTCCCATCTCGCCATATGAGATTGACATTATTAGAATATTGATTATATGATTGATTAAATCTCTAACCCGTTAGTTCGTAGATCAAATGTATGTGAAGTTCTTTGTTTTTCTTTAGTGAATGTAGGTCAGCATTGGGAGGAGAGTTGTAGTCAAAGAATGAACAAGCGTGAAAAAAGGGATCAACATCAAACACGAAGAATAAGGTATGTCAACTTAATCTCTTGAGCCTTGTATTTACATATGAGTAATGGGGTTCTAGGCATGGGATGATGGTAAAAAGTAAGAATCTTTAGGTCATTTTTGCATGCATGATAAAACCCTTAGGGCTAGTCCGTAGGAGGGATTTCCCACCCACAACACATATAGATCACGAATCCTTATAGTATATCGAAACACAAACCAAAATGCAACAATCTCGACATTACAGATGGATGGGTTTCCTACAAAAATTTCATTTGGTAATCAAGTACAAAAAGGGTACAAGTAACAAGGTAGTTGATATGCTTTCTAGACCTCCTGTTGGCTCTTGACCAAATTTTGAGGGATCTGGTCAAGTTTGACCTATTTTCACACTTCGACAGTCTGTCAAAGGAGGAGCACAAGACAAAGCGGAGATCATGGATCTCGGCCTCTTTTTTGGGTCCTTTTTGGGTTTTTGGGATTATGTAACGGGAATGGGATGTCAGCCCATGGGTTTACCCATGTTTAGGCCTATTTTGTAAGTATAAATAGAAGGCTAGGCAATGTAAAAAGTAGTGGAATAGTGCGCAAGTGTTGTGCAAGTTGGCTAAGTGCTAAGAGTGGGATTTGTATGATCAAGAAGTGTAAGGCTTCATGCATACCGTGTGAGACCTGCAGATCCATGTGCAAGTCAATGTAAGAGAATGTGGAGAGCTTTGTGTTGTAACGCAAGGAAGGAGGAGCTAGTGAGATGCGCAGATCTCTTGTCTTATGCGGAGTAAGGGTTGTGAGGCTCTATGCATGTAAACCATTGAAGAATATAATAAATAAGAAGAGTTGGTGGACGTAGCCCCAATGTGGGGGTGAACCACGTAAATAATGTGTTGTTTCACTTTGTGTTTGTCTTGATGTGTTTATAACTTCTCTTGCTAAGTGCTTTGATAGAGATAGATAAATACGTTGATGCTTTGTGCTAATGATGTGTAAGAATGTTAGATCTGACCTATATGAAGGTTCTTAGTGCTTGATATGTTAGATATGACCTACATGTTTATGATAAAGTGCTTAAATACATAAGATCTGAGTGAATGATGTGATGCTCTGTTCTATCTGCGTAGTAGTTATTGGTTGAATATTGATGAACTGTTGATGCTAAAGTTTTTGGTTCAGTATTATAATCACATATATGTGTCCCAGCTAAGGTTGCAAACACTTGAGTCCTACAACCACCCCTGCCTCTACCTCAGGTGAGACTTCATCTGCTTCACAGGTGTTGCCGAAAGGGTCAGTAGTTAGGGTTTTGTTGGTGCGTTGTTGTAGTGTTGAACCCTGGGTTTGCCCCTGTGCCAACACCTCCTATGTTGCTTCTATTATTTTGA
>JASDQU010214791.1:32080-44195 GCA_032191745.1 Picea mariana | reverse complement strand
TATATAATTTTCCATCTATCTTGGTACTTTCGGGGGGGATTGGAGGAATTGGCTTGCAAGGCCCATTTTAATGACAGGTCCCAATTTGGAAATTTTAGGTCTGGAACCTTCTAGAGCCATTTTGAGGCATCAAATGGTACTTTTTTGGGTCAAAACTTTGAGTATAGTTCTTCGACCCTTTAAGATATTATATGCACCGAGACCTTTCCAACGGTGTGAAAATTACCTCAATTGGAGATCATATGTGAAAGTTATGTCTCCCACAAATTGACCTACCTTGTTGACCACCATGGTATCAAGTGGATGTCATGTAATCCCCCATTACTCACACATGTGGGGATAGCCATGTTTGTAATTTAAAGAATATTCTAGAAGCTCCAAAGCCCTAATACTAATTGAGGGTTGAGGCATGTGAAAACCCTAACCTTAAATGGTTATTAGACTATGTTAAATATTGAGTCGTTAGGAGGAGAAAGGGTTCCATTCTTTAAGCATTGTACTTGTTCCATAGTCGAGAAAATATTCTAGGAGTAGGATTTGAGCGCATAACAGATGAGGAGGAATTTTATGTAGTAGCTATTCAGGCCACAATGTCATAGGTAACTCCATAGTGAGTGCCCCTTTCTTTGTATTTACATTTTCATAACTGAAGAAAAGAGAGAAGAGCATAGGGATCACCTTCTAATTGGGTTTTATCATGTATTGGGTTTCCCATGATACATCTTGTGTTCATTTTTGTGGATGGTGTGTTCATTTTCTTGTTTTGTCATTTTTGTGTTTCAATTATTTTTATAAATTTGAGCAATAAGTTAGGGATAATAAATTTGAAATCTAAGGAAATAAACATGTACATAATAATATATTTTAGAATATTACAATATCTCTTGTGACGAATTGTTCAAGTGGAATATCCAAAGAAATTTAAAGATTAGTAAGCAAACAAATTAGTGGTTTGACTTTAGGTTCCCACCTTAGGGAACTCACTCATGAGCTTTTACTGAGATATTTTTTGGTAGGAAAGAATAACTCTTGATAAACCTTCATTGGATTTCATCACTTTTGGTGTCATATTTGGAGCTTCTAAAACTACTATCCTACCTTTATTTGTGTAATATTTTTCCTTTGGATTTCGTCATAGACAATTGATGCAAATTTAAAATGTCCTTATTAATCTATTTACTAGAGGCTTCATAGTGTGTCATAGGGTTGTGTTCTTTTTATTACATAACTTAAAATTAACACCATTGAGAACTTCAAAAATTTTAAAGGAATTGTGACATAATTACTTCAAATGATATTTAATTTTCTCTTAGACTTCAAAAAGAGGATTCTCCTTTTAGTGGTTTGTTTTCCCCTCGGAGAGGTTCCCTACAAAATTTTACCAAGGTCTAATATATCTAGTTCTAGTGGTGGATCTTTAGGAGGTAACTCTTCTAGAGGGAATGCTTCAAGAGGGTTTCCCCCTCCCCCTCCTCATAATGAAGGAAAAGCACCTAATTTTTTTCCTTTTATGCTCAAACATAAGTTTCCAGAATTGTCATATTTAATGAAATATCATATTAATATAATGTGACTTAATCATCTACGCTTGCTTAGTTATTCTCAAACATTCTTAATTTTCAAGGAAGTCTTGGAGAATATCCTTTGAATCATATTAAGATTTTTCATATGTAGTACTCTTTGAATAGTATCTTGGATTATAGAGTTAGGATTTTCCAATGTACCCTCTAGTCGTAGCAGCCCCGTGGTACATCATCCTTAAATGTTGTTTTTACTCTATATTTGTATGTCCAAATGAAAACTTTTTGAGTCTCTTTCAATTATTGATTAGGCAAGAGAATAAGATTTAGCTCCTTGTTAATTTCAAGTAGTCAACTTCTACTCACATCATGGATCACATTCATGAGTGGCAACCTAGGAAGAGCCCGTGTAAGATTCCCTTTTATGATTGTATTTTGTTATATTGGTTTGTTAAGTCCATTCTTCCTTCAATATCCATTAAATATGATGTTGTACAAAAATATTCTATTGAGGAAGAAGTTATTATTAGAGCCCAATAACTAGATATAATGTATATTCTCAATGTGGTTACCTATCCACCACCATCCTAAATTCCCCTGGTATGGGAGGGGCTCCACCACCTATTCTCAATCGATAAACACAATTGATTATCTTATCATGTCTACCAATTATGCATCTAACTCGTGTCTTCATGTTCCTTTTCTTGGAGGTCCTATTTCTTATGGAGAGCCAAGAATTTCCCAAGCATTTCCCAAGGAGTATCTTAAGAGTATACTCCAATTTTTTCATATGTCCTACATGCTCCAACTACATCCACTCCTTACTAGGGGGAATCTCCCAATCATTTCCCTTTGACTAATGTTAACTTGGTTCAATTTCCACCTTCACAACCTAGTCAAATTTTGGTTTAACAAAGAATTAACCAAGGTCATAATCATGGCAAGAAGAAAAAGAACATGAAAAAGAAAAAGAACTAAGGGAAAAGGGGAAATAATATTGATGCTAGGGGGGGAATAGTGTCAATTAGGGTCAAACACGATGGCAATGATGTAAAATTAAATATCCTTTTGCTTAAGGCAATGAGACTTGTTACCCCCTCACATTTAGGGGTAACTAGAGGATATATTTTCTCCTATGATCCACATTGCAAGAAACAATTCCACAGATGGCATCCATGGTTCTCCATAGATAAATCATTGATGATTATTCCCACATATTTTTCATCTCACTCTCACTTGTGATTATGGTGCTTGGCCCATACGAGGTAACTTGTTTCAATATTCCATGTTGAGTGTCAATTCCTTATGTACTTGTCATGAAAGTAGTGATCAAGTAGTTGAGTCAGATAATGGATCATGATACTTTGAATTTATACATTTTTCCTTGTTTCACCTTGGTGTTTATCATCCCCTCCTAGATACGTGTTTTCACTCTTGGATGGAATTGTACTACTAGGGGATTTGAGGGGAAAATGTGTTCATATCCTAGTTCACACATAACATCTTCCATTTTTCCTAATTTTTTTTGTCCCTTATTTTGGGTTGGTTGTTGTTATCGCACAATTTATAGTTTGGGAAAATCCCAACCCAAGAAATAAGTGTGGAACACAACTGGGGACACTTATCACTGTCACCTCAATAGATGTCCCCCTCATTTTAGTGAAGGATAAGTCCCACAGAAGGGAGGCTTCCCAAGTGACCCTAGGGGGATTGCAAAGGAGAAGCCAAGGAGAAGAATGGAACACCCCTATAGGTCACAATGAAGGGTTCTAGGGGCTTCATGGAAGATGAGTATCGGTCAATGAAAAGTTTCCAATGAAGAATACCTACAAAACATATGTTAAACAACCAATACCAAGACAATATATGATGGAATGAGCCCTAGAATAAGATGGAAACAACAAGTTATGCTTGTTGTCCCAAAATTTGCAACTCATAATAGTGGTATGTCAGCAAGGAATTATTACAACAACTGCAATTTTAACCATCAAAATAAAGTATATGATATTGGAAAACAAAGCTTGTAACTGGTACGCAATGTTCCAATGTTTATACCAAGACTTTGATGAAAAATGAGGGTTGTTAATGAGTGTTATCAACAAGTTTTTATGAAATTCCTATGTTTGTAGAAAACTTTTGGTACAACAGAAATATTTAGCCACAACAAATAAATGGCTCAAATTGAATCTCTAGACAAGCACTTTCAGTGCCAATAGTTAAACAATGATTTCCACGATTAAATTATGAATGAAACAAGAGATAACAGTGAAATGTAGAAGCCCTAATGGTTGTAGCTAACATTTAATAACATAAGCAAGTTATATTGAATGTTCATCAATGATTTAGCTACCAATCACTCACTTTTACCACGAAGCAAGAAAGTAAGAGAGAAATAAAATGCTATGCAACTTTATCACTTTGCCCAATTTATGAGACTAGTGCCTTTATTGGTTTATGGATTCACTTGCTTGAAGGAAGGTTTAAACCAAGCATAATATTGAAGAGGAAATGAGCTAAACCCTTATAGCATCTAAGACATCTCCTTCTTCCAAATCATCTAGACTTCCAATCAAGACCAACTAGGGTTTAAAATTTCTAAGGGTGTAAACCCTCTTACTTCCTAGAACATAAACCCTAGCCAAAATTTACTTCAAGGTTGTAGATCCTCCTACTTCTTGAAGAAAACATTGAGGTTCTCTTATCTAGGTGAGGAAAACTTGTTAGCAATGTTCTTATTCCTCCTATGGTTTTCCAACAAAATCTTGAAATTACCAAGCAAACTACCATAAATTGCAAAACATTCACTTGCAAGACAAGAAAGAGATGAAAAAAATTTACTCATACAAGATATATCCCACAAAAATTCACTACAAAGCTCCAAGAAAGATAGTGCACTAGTATAGTAAAAAAGTAGCAAGATAGCAACACAATTTTGTACCAAAAAGAGACATGGCGATTTCTCCAAGGGGGTCGAAATTTCAATCCAAAGAGTAATTTTTCGAGTTTTGAGTTATGATAAAATGAATATGACTTGCCTTATATTTATATGAGGAAACCCAAGTCATGGTTTGTACACTTTGTTAGCACTCTGTAAATTTTTTTGGCTGATAAACAAACAACAGACGTAACTGTTTCAACCAACTTTAGGTTGGATTTTGACCCTTCCAAACAGAGAGGGCTCTCTCAAATATGAAAATACTGAAAATAATCAAAATATTTGGTAATGGACATGCAGAGGTCATATTCTGCAATAGAACATGGTTTTTTAAAAAGGGTTAGTAAGACAAACAAGAGAACAGGGCCATTGGGCAATGGGGTCAACTCCTAAAATCATATGAAGATCTACAAGCTATGTATTCCTAAGGGAACATAGGAAAAATAGGCACTGTGTTCAGCCAAATAAGCTATATGAGATAGCAGTTGGAAAGAAATGAAAGACCACTATAACAAGAGACATCTAACATAGGATGCATCTCTTGGTATAGCTTTAGAACAAGGAACATAAATTCGGGATACCAAAAATAGAGCACCAATCAAGGGTGAATTCTGAACCAGAAACCAATAAACACATTACAATTATAATCAATGTGAGAAGGAGCACCAACAAGAATAATTCCTTCTTTTTCTTAAATATTATTATTAGCAGCAAAACACATTCATGACTATGAAATACGGGAAAACATATTGAACATAAACACTATGATGAATCTCATATATCTAAGAAAACCTTCTCTGCTTGTATTAAAATTCATAAGAAATCACAAAGTTTTCTTGCTACAAAGGCAGGCCCCTCTCCATCTAGTGGAACCATTCTTTTATCTTTTTAACAGTATATATATAGATAAATTACATATGAGGCTAAGAAAAACGGGTCATTCTTTCCAAGATTCCAAAAATAGACATCGATTATAGAGAGAGTAAATCATCAAAACCGAACTCCTACTTTCTAGGGAACAGTTACAAATGGAAACCAAAATATTTGGGATATTTACCCTAAATTCCACCTATCTACAGTATCACAAGATTCCCTGAAATATACCCAATTTAGCTTGTATATTTACCCTAAATGCCAGTTAGGCTGATTTTCTTCAATTCTTTTGACTGTTCCAGCTTTAGCCTCCTCCTTTGGTTGTTTTTTCCTATTGCTTACACCATCTTGTGTATTGGATCCATCCACATATCCATTAATAATCAAATCCTTCATAATAGTATTCAACCTGATCTCTTCACCTAATCTTGGCTCATCGACATATTTTTCATGAGATTTTGTTGTTAGGATTCATGCAACATGCCTTTCTCTCTTTTTATTTGATAATTCTATCATATTCTTCGAACTTCCTGATTTGTTGAAAACCGATGAATATTTCTCCTCGGTTTTCTATGGTTTGTCAGGAAACATGAGCCTATTTCTGACACAGACCTCCGACCCTTAAGCCAAGATCCGCACAGGATCGATCTTCTTCGAATCCGCAGAACTGAAATAGTTCTTTCAGGTCCTCACAGGAACCCCACGAATCCGATCCACAGGTCCCTACTGTTTAGGGATTTCGGGACTCTTGCATGCGAGCTTTCCCAGCTCCTTGTCCCTTTCAACTCCCGATTGCCAAAACGCCGAAAGGGGATTAACGAATCTGGGTCCTCCCTCAGCCTCCGAATGCTTTCGGGTTTTCGTGTTTCAGGGTTTCACGAGTCAGGACTCCTCGTCTCCCGACTCCTGGCCTCTCAAACTACCGGCTTCTAAATGCCGAAAAGGCTTGACGTAGGAGCGCTACTAGCTTTTGTGATTCGGGGAATCATGATGCAAGCGTTCTCTCTGTTCTCTATCTTTCGAATCCCTGGGTCCCAAAATGATGAAATCTCTCCATGACCATGGTTCACTTTTCGAGATTCCAGAATTCACGATTTTGCAATTCCGACTGCAGAAGGTTCTTGGTCCTTCAACCTCTCAGATTCCCAAAATGCCAAAATACTACCCCTTGAGAGAACCTTTCATGGTTTTCCTTGAACCTTGACCACTCACCACATGTCCCCTTGATGAACGACCCTGATGCTTTCGGGACTTGACAAGTCCTCTTCCCTCTGCTATTATGAGGATTAAACCCCTCACACCTCCCTCCGGATCCGACGACTATCGATCCTTGGTGCTAGATATGACGACCTAGATCCTTTTTCTTGTGCACCTTCCAGGGACTCAACCCTGTGCACATTTCCTTGATCCAGCGGCTCTCAGGCCACCATGCTCCAGATCTGACGGCTAGCGTGATTTTTTCGAACTGGGAGTTCGTGATTCAGTGACCCCAAAATCTCAGCCTCCTCTGCTTCCCAAACCCTGGAATGCCGAAATGTCGAAATGGGGACTTCGGGGTTCCACAAAGTGTCCTGAATCCTTATCCTTCGAGTTGCTGAAGGCCGAACCTCGAAATGTCGAAATAATGGTAGTTGTGCTCTACCTTGAGCTTGCCCTTCTTCCTTTCCCTTGGAATATTTCTCGCTTCAAAAGGCCTCGGCCTTTGTCTCCCTCTGCAAGCTCGATTTCCTTTGGATATTGCCAGTGTTCTAGGAACGCTATCCCTCCTGAGCTTTGTCAACTGTGAAACCTCAAAGGGGTCTCTCGACCTTCCTCTCACTCTGTTTTTGCTCGGTGTGCTAAGGCACTATCCTTTCTGAGATTTGTTTATCTAGGTCTCTAGGGGACTCGCCCTTCTATGTACTCAAAGGGAAATCTGGTGTCCTTCTGACGACCTTTTTCTCAAGCTCTCCCTGCTGAGCTTAACAGAGTATTCCGTAACTCTGTGAGTGTCTCTCCTTGACACTTCTCTTCCCAACAGAACTCAAAAAGATTCCTTCTGTGCACTCTATGAAACTGCTCAATGCCCTCCTAACACAGTTTCCACAGAATCCTTAGTGATTCTGTCTTCTCACCGAACTCGAAATAGATTTCTTCTTCCGTGCACCCTGTGAATTTGCTCAATGCCCTCCTGGCAGATCCTTTACATAATTCTCAACAATTCTGCTTCTCCTCTCCGTGCTCTCCTCTGCACAGTTTCTCCTTCAAGGTGTTCAGCAACCTTGAAGCTTCCTCTTTGAGTTAATGACTTCCTATGGTGTGCACTCTTGGCACGTCTTTGTATGAAATTCCACAAAATTCAGAAGTGCACTCCTTGCATTGTCTTACAGAACTCGCAATATTCTGTTATGCAACCTCTTGCATGAAGCCTCAAAGAACCCAAACCTGAAATCAAAGAACTCATAGATAGGAAAACCTATCTATCTCTTACAAATGCACATCTAACATACATCTACAGCATATCATCAACACATAGAGACATTCATTCATGAACTCACAAACACATGAACAACAAAATGCAGGAAAAATGGCTCTGTTTGTATTAATATGAAATGCCTCTTTACAATGAGAGTTCGCACTGCAACAGAGTCACAACTTCCTCTCTTCTCCCTTATATTCTTCCTTCCCTTCCTAACTGAAAAACAAAAGAATATATTTTTACAAAAGGGGGCTCCTCGAGCACTTCCCTCCATCTCACCAACTCTCATTAATTGACATTTAATTACACTGAATGGCTGTCTAGTCCGAATCGGATCTAGATCTTAGCCTTACAACCATTTAAGGCAAACTTTATCTAAATCCTGCGTACATGTATGGCTTTTGGATCTTCAGCCTTACAACATTTAATACAATTTCAAAATTTGAAATTTGAAAGTGAGAGGGTTGCGCCTCTCCTATCCATTGAATGTGTGTGTCTGTGCTGGCTGGCTGGCATGCTGTTGACATGGAGCGATGCTCCTGCATCATACTCCTCAGCTGGAAAAAAAAATCATGAGCTCCTACTCATGAGATTCCCAACATGGCTGTCGAAATCCACCTGGATCCCAAACAATTCTTTGGAGTTGTCCATCTGCTCCTTTGCTTCGTTGTTGTTGTTGCTACTGCCCTGCTACTATGGTAGGATCTTTTCTTTCCAGCTTCTCCTCGCTGACAGCTTCCAGTGTTGACTTCAAAATCAACCTTCTAATTTCCTCAATTACCTCGTCCAGCTGCTCCACTAGTTGGTTCTCCTTATGCAGTCTTCTCTACTGCAATTCCTTCATCTCCATGGGTAGATCTACTCAATCTCCCATGTTGTCTTTATCTCTCTTTGTGGCACTGTGTGGCCACTCTGCTGCAGACTCCAGCTCTGCAGTCTCATTACTGAGTTGTTGCTCAGCTTCTTCCTGTGACATCTTGATTGTCACCTCTTCTTGTGTTGGCTCAAGTCCAACTTTGTCCAGCTACTCCTGGGGCTGGTATGCTCCTCCATATGTCTCCAACTTGATCCGTTGGATGTGAAAGCTTTGCACTATCACCCTCTTCTCTAGGGCTTCCAATTCTTCACATAGATCAGCAAAATCCATGTTGTCTGCTTCCTCCTCCTCTTCTTCTTCTTCTGCAACTTCTAGTACTGCAGTGATCTTCTGTTCAGCTTCCTGGCTGAAAATTTTGAGCAACTCGGTTGAATGCTCTTCTTCTTCTCCTTGGGCAAACATCAGTGTCTGCTCCATTTCTTCCTCCATGACAGTCTCTGCTGGCTGTCTTTCTGCTGTTGCTGCATCTGTAACACATGCTCTGGCCTCAGCTGGGTTGCTTGGTAGGAATACCCAAATTCCCCCAATCATCAGAATGCTCTTTTGATCCTCACCTATCAACACTCCTTGCTGATATGAACTCTTCTCTAAGTTCATGAGACTCTCAGATAGTCTCATCTCCTTTCCTCTGACCACCTAGAAATTTGGGATTTTTCTGTTGCCCACTTGGTAGTCTATGAGCTCCAATGATCCCATCTCATTGTCCACTTTGGAATCTGAACTTTCACTGCTGCTCCCCTGGCAGTACGCAATACCTTCCACTGATCTCTTTCCATTGCCCTCTTGGAAATATGAAATTACATGGTTGTCTTCCTGAAAGTCTATGATATCCTCCAATGATCTCATTTCATTTCCCATCTGGAAATTCAAAAATTCATCCCTGCCCTCCTAGCAGTCTTTGAGATCATCTAGTGATCTCAGTTCATCCTCAACGTCACTGAGATTTCTCTCAGTCTCTGGTTCACACGCATGAACCATCTCCTCTTCATCTCTGAGTCTTTCCACATACCTCAACCACCTCCTCAACAGCGTTTGCTGTCTTCTGGTCAACAATTCTTTGACTGACCATTTCACCTTTGTTTTCATGGGCCATTCATATACCCAATGGGGCTTTGCATTCTGCTTCATCTGCAGTGCAAGCTCTTCCATCCTCACCCTCACCTCAACGATTTCTTTATCCATGTCATCTTTTCTCTACTTTCGGTCTTCCCTATGACCACGCCCATGGCCTTCAGTAGCCATCTTCCTGTTCCTGTCTTCCCTCCTAGAAAACTTGTTGCTGTCACTCTACAACCGTGAGTGCTTCCAGCCTTTCCTTACAATCCTCCTGACTGTCTATTGACTATTGCGCATCTTGCAACAATCATCATAGAGCTGGACACTCTGTCTTCCTTTTCCTCTGTCTGTAAGAAAAGCTCGACACTTTGTCTACCTCTGTCACCTACAGAAGTCAGATCCCACTTTGATACCACACTAACGCAGACCTCCAACCCTCGGACCAAGATCTGCACAGGATCGATCTTCTTCAAATCCGCAGAACTGAAATAGTTCTTTCGGGTCCTCACGGGAACCCCACGAATCCAATCCATAGGTCCTGGTTGTTTCGGGATTTTGGGACTCTTGCATGTGAGCTTTCCCAACTCCTTGTCCCTTCCAACTATCGGTCGTCAAAACGCCGAAAGGGGCTTAACGACTCTGGGTCCTCCCTCAGCCTCCGAATGCTTTCGAGTTTTCGTGTTTCGGGGTTTCACGAGTCGGGACTCCCCATCTCCTGACTCCTGGCCTCTCGAACTATCGGCTTCCAAAATGCTGAAAAGGCTTGACGTAGGAGTGCTACCGACTTTCGCGATTTGGGGAATCACGATGCAAGCATTCTCCCTGTTCTCTATCTTTCGAATCCCCGGGTCCTGAAATGCCGAAATCTCTCCATGACCATGGTTCACTTTTCGAGATTCTAGAATTCACGATTTCGCGATTCCGGCTGCAGACGGTTCTTGGTCCTTCAACCTCCCAGATTCCCGAAATGTCGAAATACTACCCCTTGAGAGAGCCTTTTGGGGTTTTCCCCGAACCTTGACCACTCACCACGTGTCCCCTTGATGAACAACCCTGATGCTTTCGGGACTTGACAAGTCCTCTTCCCTCTACTATTATGAGGATTAAACCCCTCGCACCTCCCTCCAGATCCGACAGCTATCGATCCTTGGTGCTAGATCTGATGGCCCAAATACTTTTTCCTGTGCACCTCTCAGGGACTCAACCCTGTGCACATTTTCTTGATCCAGCGACTGTGAGGCCACCGCGCTCCAAATCTGATGGCTGGCGCGATGTAGTGACCCAAAAATCTTAGCCTCCTCTGCTTCTCGAACCCCGGAATGTTGAAATACCGAAATGGGGACTTCGAGGTTTTCAACGCAAAGTGTCCCGGCTCCTTTTCCTTCGAGTTGTCGAAGACCGAACCCTGAAATGTTGAAATAACGGTAGTTGTGCTCTACCTTGAGCATTCCCTTCTTTCTTTCCCTTGGAAGATTTCTCGCTCCAAAAGGCCTCGGCCTTTGTCTCCCTCTGCAAGCTCGATTTCCTTTGGATATCGCTGACGTTCTAGGAACGTTATCCCTCCTGAGCTTTGTCAATTGTGAAACCTCAAAGGGGTTTTTTGACCTTCCTCTCACTCTGTTTTTTCTCAGTGCGCTAAGGCACTATCCTTCCTGAGATTTGTTTATCCAGGCCTATAGGGGACTCACCCTTCTTTGTACTCAAAGGGAAATCTAGTGTCCTCCTGACGACCTTTTGCTCAAGCCCTCCCTGCTAAGCTTAACAGAGTATTCAGTAACTCTGTGAGTGTCTCTCCTTGACACTTCTCTTCCCAATAGAACTTGAAAAGAGTCCTTTTGTGCACTCTATGCAACTACTCAATGCCCTCTTGGCATAGTTTCCACAGAATCCTTAGTGATTCTGTCTTCTCACCAAACTCGAAATAGAGTTCTCCTTCTGTGCACCCTATGCATTTGCTCAATGCCCTCCTGGCAGAGCCTTTACAGAATTCTCAACAATTTTGCTTCTCCTCTCTTTTCTCTCCTCTGCACAGTTTCTCCTTCAAGGTGTTCAACAACCTTGAAGATTCCTCTTTGAGTTAGTGACTTTCTCTGGTGTGCCCTCTTGGCACATCTTTGTCTGAAATTCCACAGAATTCAAAAGTCCACTCCTTGCACTGGCTTGCAGAACCCGCAGTATTCTGTTATGCAACCTCTTGCATGAAGCCTCAAAGAACCCAAACCTGAAATCAAAGAACTCACAGATAGGAAAACCTATCTATCTCTTGCAAATGCACATCTAACATACATCTACAACATATCATCAACACATAGAGACATTCATTCATGAACTCACAAACACATGAACAACAACATGCAGGAAAAACTTCTCTGCTTGTATTAATATGAAATGCCTCT
>JASDQU010214788.1:1847-17648 GCA_032191745.1 Picea mariana | reverse complement strand
GGCCCTCACTTTTTAAAGATGCAAAGAAATATGTTCGGGCCTGTGATAGCTGTCAAAGAATGGGCCAACCTAATCATAGATATGAAATGCCATTAAATCCCCAGGTAGTACTCGAACCATTTGAAAGATGGGACTTAGACTTTGTAGGACCCATTAACCCCCCATCCAATCAAAAAGTTTATATAGTGGTCTACACATATTATATGACCAAATGGGTGGAAGCTAAAGCACTCCATAGAGCTACTGAAGAAGCGATTCTAGATTTTCTATTTGAAGACATCTTTATTAGATTTGGAGTACCTAGAGAATTAGTTACAGATGGGGGACCTCCTTTCACTTCTCACAGTTTTAAAGCCACCCTTCAAAAATATCATATTCATCATAGAATGACTACACCATACCACCCCCAAGCCAATGGATAGGTGGAAAGCACAAATAAAGTAATAGAAGCCATTCTCACAAAAACATTGAAGGAAAATAGAAAGGATTTGTCTCACAGGATCCCTGAAGCATTATGGGCCTACAGAACTACCTGGAGAAATACTACAGGATTCTCTCCCTATGAATTAGTTTATGGAAAAAGTGTCGTCTTTCCTGTGGAATTTGAAATCAAAACCTTAAGGACTGCTTTAGCTGTCAACCTTGATTTGACCGATGCACAGACAGCCAGGTTACAACAACTTAATGAATTGGATGAAAAAAGACTAGATGCCATTCATCAGACAACTATGATTCAACAACAAAGATCAAAATGGCATGACAAAACCATCAAGCATAAGCAATTCCAAAAAGGTAATTGGGCCTTACTGTATGATTCTCGGTTTAAATAATTTCAAGGGAAACTACGTACAAGATGGCTTGGACCTTACGAAGTGGACACTATTTTCTGCAATGGAATAGTAAGGCTCCTCACAATCGATGACTCTAAAACACCGTTACTAGTGAATGGTCATCGGCTCTGTCTGTACTAGCGCCTCATTTCCAAAGAAGATTTTAAGGCCACATGTGTGGCAAACTCACATTACCTCTTTTTAGAGGGGCCTCCTACCCCTCATTGCAATTAATTCTTTTGAATTTAATTCCTTTAGTATTAGATTAGATTTCTTTTACTAATAATCCTTGTCAAGGAATGGCATGTTACAATTGATTCTTTTGCAGATTCTTGATCAAAGAAAAGGCCTACCAAGAAAGGATGATCTTACTTCAAGAAGATCCAAGCTCCATTTTGTGAAACACTACTCCCCCTTTTCCCCATTGCTGAAACACCACTGTTCAACAATTTTTCGCCCTTTTCCCCATTACTGAAACACCACTGTTCAACAATTTTTCTCCCTTTTTCCCCATTGCTGAAACACCACTATTCAACAATTTTTCACCCTTTTCCCCATTACTGAAACACCACTGTTCAACAATTTTTCGCCCTTTTTCTCCATTGCTGAAACACCACTGTTCAGAATTTTTTCGCCCTTTTCCCCATTGCTGAAACACCACTGTTCAACAATTTTTCGCCCTTTTTCCCCATTGCTGAAACACCACTGTTTAAACAATTTTTCGCCCTTTTACTCATTGTCGAAACATCACTTTCCAGCAATATGTTTCCTCATTCTTCCCCCTTTTTCCCATTGTTGAAACACCACTGTTCAACAATTTTTCGCCCTTTTTCTCCATTGCTAAAACACCACTACTTAGCAACATTTCACCACTGCTGAAACACCATTTCTTCAGCATTATTTTACATTGTTAAAACATCACTCTTCAACAAACATTTTTCTATTCTTTTCCTGTTGCTGAAACACCAACTTTTCAGCATTCCCTGTCAATAAGATCTTTCGCTCTCATACTACATTTTGTCCTTCCACGACCCTCTCTCATAACTAAACAAATCCTTGATACAATTTCTCTAATAAATCAAAAGTCTCCCCCATGGCTACTGCAGAACTATTATGGACARGCACTATATTTTGTTTGAAGTACGAATCAAAGGTAAAGATGAGGTATGTAAACTTTATATGTAAATACAATTGAACTATGGCTAATGAGAAGATCTCGACTCATTATTATCACTCACTTAAAATAATTATTTTAGCCGTACTTTGGGGGGGGGAGGGGGGGAAATATCGAAATCCTATACCATCATTTCACATGAACTGACTATCGTCATTCCTTTTTACCCATCCTTTTGTTTGTTTTCACCACCATTTGCATGCMTTCACCCGCAAAACTTACTCTCCTCAGAAGCGATTACTTAACTCTCTGATGGTGCATTTTACTGAGCTGCTAGCTATGGGAGGMCCTGTTATATGGTATGAACCTGCCACGACAGCCCTGTTAGAATTATATCTAGAAGTCTATCAAATTTTTATGCAGGCAGGYTGGCTGGGTTATTTCCAGAGGCTCCAGGGATTTGATCAACAACAGGTTCTTCAATTTGGTCGAAATATTCAGGAAGATTATTCCATTKTTCAAGGGGTTYGGATTCCAGTCATAGAGGATGATATAACACAGGTTTTGGGTCTCCCTATCACTGGAATTTGTTGGTTCAGCCGCAAACACATTATCCTTAATGCCCAACAGGATTTTCTCTTGCCAGGGGAACAAATTGAGCCTAAAGGCCGGGGTGTTCGACTTAGCTCGTTGCCACCTCCTTGGCCGAAAGTTACAGAGTTTTTCAATCACTACCTCACCTGTGAAGGCCAATACCAGGTAGTCTACCAATACGATTTTGTCTTGTTGTCTCATTTACGACATGCTAGATTGGTGAATATTCCCTACTATCTACTCGGATGTCTTAGAAATATGTTGCATTACTATAAAAAGGCTAAAAATCCCACCCTTTCCCTCACCCATCATTGTCTCGATCAAATACTCATCCAAAAGGGTTTTTCCCAACAAAACCCTCCCTTAAAAAACCCACCCATAGACCCTCAAGAAGTTGTTGAACATCCTGAAAATCTTCAGGAACAACAACCACAAAACCTTCCAGATCCTCCGGAAGTACCTAGAAGTCCGCCTACAGACCCAATTAATCCAATTAACCTTCCTACCATACCAAGGCTTCCCCACATCTTACCAGAATCATCTACTCCTACCGTTCACATCCTTAGCGATGATTCTGAACCAGACAACTCTCCCTGCCCCATCACTGAGGAAAATCCGTCATGCAAATGAAAGAAGAAAATTCCTCCTTTTCCCTCCTTTTTACAAAGGAAACAAATAAGGACCTCAACAAGAGCAGCCACTACTGCCACTGCCCTAAACCCCCAACCCATTTGGCTAAAATCCTGTACACCTCCACCCTCACAAATTCCATAATTTTTACCTATTCCACTCATGGCACTAAAACACAAGAACCAGAGGCCCAGTGTACTTTGACATCATCCTTTTTAAATCAAGTAGCTAAAACACAAGAACCAACTACTCATCCAATAGCTAAAACACAAGAACCAACTACTCATCTAGTAGCTGAAACACAAGAACCAGCTACTCATTCAGTAGCTGAAACACAAGAACCATCTATAACTGTTACACAAGAACCAGCTACAACTGAAACACAAGAACCAACTACTGATATTGTTACTGAAATACAGGAATCAGATGCCTAGGGTGCCGCAACACTACTTTTTCTACATCAAGAAGTTGAAACACAAGAATCAACTGTCGATCCTGTAGCTGCTCCAAAAGAACCAGCTAGTGCGGCTGTGACTATTACACAAGAACCAGTCACCCCTCTTAATATACCCATGAAATATCAACAACCAGAACCAACAATGGCCTTTGTCTTACAAGAAAATGAATTCCTAAGGTCTGAACTGGAAGCCTACAAGAAAGAGCTAGTAATGGTAAAGGAAGCTTACGATAAGGAACTTAAATTGTACACCCTAACTCGCATAGCGACCATGACAGAGGAAAATACAAAAGAGAATCAGTGTAGAGAGTATATGTGCAGTCAATGTGGGGACATTTATTATCAAGCAGGCTACAAAGCAACTCAAATTCCAATGCCTGGATCTTCCCCTGCACCTACGAATTTTGCAGTCAAAGAAGAAAACCCTGTTGTTACACAAGAACCAGTAGAACCTTCCAAAATTCAAAATGAACCCTGGCCTACAAAAACTGTTACATCTGAAGCCTCTGTTTTTATTAATAAAGATGTACAAACACTACCTATTGATGAATCTGCCCCTCCTAGCGAGATCAATACCCATACTCTTGTGGAACAAGCCACTTAGACCCTACCTCAGCCTATCACTTGTGATGTTGAAACAAAAACTCAACCATGGGATGAGTAGGAAATAATGGACAAATGGAAAAAAGAGTTTGTTTTTACATAGGACAAAAGCCTGCAGGAGCACAGACTACTCTGGCTAAACCACATCTATTCAAACTGGGAAGCTTTGGAGCAAACACACCAAGAATCATGTGCCCATAAGAAGAAGAATAAAGAGATAAAAGGAAAATTTCTCCTGATGTTTGACTTGGAACAAAAATTGTTGGCTGCAAGGAAACCATCCTCCAATTACTCTCTTTTCCTCATAGAGCGACTTACATTTTTTCAGATTAAATCAATCAAAGAAGGCAGACCCCATGCACTGTTAAATCCAACAGATTTTCTTAGAACCTTTGCAAAAGCCTCTACTATTGATCAGAACCTCCTATGTGAGGTATATCTTCATAATGAGGCCATCCCTGAGAACCGACAGCTTAACCTTAACCCTCTTGTCAGTGATATCCATATTCTGGCACTCACCTCCTTCTTTAATAATCAGATTACATGGCAGAATGACTTCCTAGCTACTAAGCATAACGAGGATAACCACCTCCTCTAGATACGGCCAGAACCACCAAACACTGCCACCTTTGTTGCAAAGTATTATCAGTTTTTGAAGAAACCAGGGATGATTCAATATATTCGGCAACTACAGACAACAATACTTCGGGATTGTCAACTGTTTATTAAATCCACAGAGATCGCTGCCCTACAAGCAAATAACATGTTTTGGCAAAATCTTCTGAGAAAAGATAGGAACACAATCCCTTTAGTCCTACCAATCTTGAGACAACAATCTCCTGGGTACTTAGCTACATCAAATGCATTCAGGAATGTGCTGAAAGCTGGATAGGTTATCAGTTCCATTTTCCTATTCTGTGGATGCCAGCAGAGAAATATCAAGTTCATCATAAGTTGCCCAAGAAGGCTAAAACAACAGCTTGGCAAAGGCTACAACGCATTCAAGGATTCAGAGCTCCAACAAACAACACTTTCCATAGCTACTGCTTAAGTAATTTGCACGCTCAGAGTCGGTATTCATATTCTGATTAAGATTGAAGTTGCCTGAGGACATGCAACCTTTTAGTTTGGGGGGATGTTAGGACCCTATAATGTACCTTTTTGTTCACACTTTTTGCTACCATTACATCCTTTTCCCACTCACATTAAGCTTACATTATCACCTTACCCTATCTTTCCAAAGGTATATAACGTCTCTTCTCTTTGCTATATGTTTAATTTGTTTTACATGCAATTTTACATTACTCTCATACTTAACCATCGTTCAGAAATATATAGTGTTGAAATAGTTTGAACTGCAGATTATTGTTGCTACTTGAAGACCCGTTTCTGAAACAATCAAAAGCACACAAACCCCGTTGCTGAAACAGTCCGTGCTCTGCAATGCTGAAACAACAATTCACACAACAGTAAGAAGGAGGTGTTACACTGGCCACAAAAGCCGCACCTTAAGCCATCATTAACCATCACTGCTGCTTGAGACCACGTTGCTGAAACAGTCAGAACGCAAATCCCATTGCTGAAACAGTCTGTGATTTGCGATGCTGAAACAGTATACAACAACAGTAACAAGAAGATAAATAAAGAAGCTGTTACACCGGCCGCAACAACTACACCTCACCCAACACCATTCCAACTATTGTAATAGCATTCTGTTATGGGAGATCAGGATATCCTATTCCAGTATAGAATATTAGATCTGACTAAGAATAGGATTCATATGTGCACATGTAATTTGATGATCAATTGTATTGAGGGGATTCTCCTCTTTAAATAAGGGGAAATCATCATTAGAGGGGATCCTTTTTGGCTAGAAAGGAATTACAGAGAAGGACGTGTTCACTTTAGACATTGTAACATGATACAGTTGACAGATGAATACAAGATTATTCTGAGCATTTCTTCCTAGTTCCTTTCATTTATGGGGAATCTTGTGAGAAGGGAGGGCCCACCTTCTTCACAAGATTCACCCATTAGTTCTGTAGTGTGCTAGTATTATTTTTGTTCACACCTTGATTAAATTCTGTTTTGCTAAAACTCTACTTTACTGAACTCTGTTTTGCTGAAACTGTTCTTTACTGATTGTTACATTGTTTTGATATAATTCATGCTTGGGTAACTGTTAATCATTCTAATTGGTAATTCTGTTTTATGAATTTATGAAAGTGTGATAATCAGAGACAGGTGTTGAAGATTCCTGCTTGGGGAATAGGGTCCTGTTCTCTATTATGAGATAATTAGCCTTCAGTACGCGTCAATCATTTTGATTAGTAATGAGTTCATGAAAGTGTGATAGTTGGAAACAGGTGCTGAAGATTCCTGCTTGGGGAATAGGGTCCTGTTCTCTATTACAGAATAGTTGGTCTTTTCTTTTGCAGTATCTTGAAAAATTTCTTTCTTAGGTTGTTGTTTCTTAATGTAATCTAGGATTCTTTGGATAATTATTTACTTAAACTTTGAACTCTACAATAGGTAGGTTTCTTTTCTTTAATTCAAAGTAGAACTTCAGTTTGTTCAAGGCAAGGTGTGATTAATGTACTTTTACTACAACTCGAGATTGCTTTTGAGATTGAGCATATACAGTGTGTGATTTCCTTTTGAAATCAACAGACTTCCCTGGGTTGACAATTTATGTAACACTTGATTGTTTAGTTAATAAGCAATTATAGTGACCAACAGTTGTTTAGTGGAAAATTCCTCAAGGTATGCTTCTTTCTGCATTAGGAGAAAAATGTAGATAGTTCTCGCTCTACCACCTCTTTCTTCTTTTTGACCTGCAACATATCAAATCATGAACTTGGAGAATTGAGAATATATGTTTTAAATCTATCCAACAAGTTACCAATTTTAGCTCGAGTAACTCCTCCTCTAGTTGATTTTGTGATTTTGGCAGCAATGTCTCAAGGATTCTTCCCATGTTTTGAACTTCTGTATGAATACTTCTTACATAATTCACATATGTCATTATATCTTAACTGGAAAATATATCCTCCTCCTATCAAATTCAAGATATCTAGGCATTCATTTTGAATACCTCTTATCAAGATAGTTGGCAAAGTGTCTTTAGCAAGTTGACTTTGTTTTAACATTTGCAAAGTATACTAGAACCTTTCCACGTAATCCTCTAGGTTATCTTCCTCCTTTTGAGTCATTTTAAATATTTCTTCTCGTGAGTCTCAATCCTGGCTGTAATATTTATATTTCTTTTAAAATGTGTGTCTCATTTCATCCCAAGTATGGGTAGTATTTCCTTTAAGACCCATGAATTAGTGAAGGGACGGATTATTTAAGGTAACAAGAAATAATTTCATCTTCTGGGAATCTAAAGTGTAGTCATATATTTTGCATAGATAATCGAACTCAAAGAGGAAGGTATCTGGATTCTCACTAGGGATGCCATTGAAATTTGGAAAAATTGATGGAGATATATTTTTCATTAGTGTTGCTCCTTGATTATCAATCGATAACTCAAAAGTCATAGTCTCTTCACAGTTTAAACCAATTCCCTCTTCCTATACTATTTTGTTCAAATGAATGATGGAAGGAATGTCTTCTTGTGCTACTAATTCTTTAGAATGAACAAATCCCTCATATTATTCTATCTCATAGACTAGATTCCTCTGAAAATCTAAATCTTGGTTCCCACTAATAAGTTCTTCAATCTTAATATCACTATGAGAAATCAATTATGTTTCTATTGCAGAAGTATATCTTGTATTAGCATCGGGACTGAAGTTCTTTGTTGGATCTAGGAGAGTCTTCTCCTCTAAATCTCCTCCTTATTTTGATCTACCTGTAAAAACATTAGTTTGAGGGGTTCTTACTACAACATGTCCTCACAGTCTTGGATTTCTAGTTTTTCTCATGCATCTATTTTCTTTAATCTAAATGAAAAACACTTTGTATGAGATACTAACAATAGGAATGTCGACTCTTCATACTATAAAAACATCCCTACCATGTGTTATCTAATTCTTATCACTTCTAAAATTCATTTTACACCTCGCCAACAGTGGCGCAAAAAATAATAATAATGGAAACATGGTATATAGCCTAATATACATTTAATTGTCAACCCAACACTGGTATTCTTGTGAGGTGATGTGCAAAATACATCGAAGATTTTAATAAGAATTTGAGACCTAATTTCTAGTATGTTGTCTATGCATTAACTTTAAATCCAATTCTACTCTAATAAACAAAAAAATATTCAAACTACAATAGTGTAAGAAATTTAACCAAAACAATATGGAATAAGAAAACATATTACGATAATAACCACACATTTTGTAGCATGTAATCTAGTTAACATGCAACAAACTATAGCAATTGATTATCAACTGTGAAAGAAATACATATAACAATCACTAGCAAACAAAATAAATATGTAAACATGATTTACAACAATGAAACAATGTGTAGGAAATGAAATTCAAATAACAAGTTGCAGTAAATAGGAAATAACTTGATTAACTATGATAACACTAAAGAAAAACTACCTAATGAACAAAAATTAAATATCCCTGCATATACCTCCTAGAGTAGGCCTAGAGCCTATGAGTTATGCGTGGGTGGAGCTTCACGACTTTAACCCTTACTCACAACATTGCATAACTTCAGAGATTCATGAATAAGAAATCAACATACTAGCACAAAATGAGAGATCTTAAACAAAGACCGAGTCTATTTATTTATCTGTCAATATATCCACACATATCTTTCTTTCTAACTCTAGCTATAGCTATCAATAAGAGGTTAAACACAACCTTATATAAGTGTGACCACCTTTAACTGTTTCATACATGAGTAATAACAACGTGCTTTAGAATCATAGTTTCTCAAGCCATTGGTACACGAAATATAGAAAAAAGTAAAATGATAAAAAAAAATAAACGAGTTCGGCAAAGATTCTTACAAGTTATTCTAGTGTGCTTCAACGTGATTTGAAAAAAAGATAGATTAACCCCATAGGATCACATGGAGTTGTTCTATAGATTATTAATAGCTCCAACTATTTATTTCCCATCAATTTACTAAATGGAACATCCTAAAGGTTGTTTTTTCACCACCCATCCCTCTCTATAACAGTGAACCCAAATTTGCAGCGTTAGACATGCAACATCCATAGTTCATGGTTTATCATTTCCAACGATGGAATATTTTCCCAAATTGGTAGAAAGGGGACATGGAATCTAGCTAGAATGTTCTACATTAACTGACAAGTGGCATGGACCCATAGAAATGAATGTTAGGGTCCTAACCCACACATAGGTAGATCAATATATTCGGATGTAATAAAGGTTAATATTAATGCCTTTCAATAAAATAGAATAAAGCGGATGTAAGAAGAACTAATAGAAGCTTCCACTTCTAGAAGGATCTTCCTCTAGATGCTTCTCTTGATAGACATATTTAGTATAAATAAGGGTCGAGGGTATGAAAACCCTATCTTGAAGATTATTGTAACAGAGCGTTGCTCAACTGGAGGTTGCCCCCTCGAAGAGGCCTGGAAAAATTGCTTTCTGAATCAAAGTGTTATTTATGTTGTTGTTCTTATATCATTTCTGTGTTATTTGTGGAGATTATGCTGGTTATATTACTGTTATTCTTCCATTTCTAGCATTTTATTTCTTTTCTACATACATTTTATATCTGGTATATTGCAAGTGGTATCAGAGCACTTTCCTTGGCAGAAATTGTGGGAATTTTTTAGACATATTTCAGCGTCTTTAAGCCATAGAGATCTGTCATTACGCACATAAACCCGTGGTTGAGGGATTCATACAAACAGGAAATACAAGTGGTTCTTAAGTGCACATCTGTTGGCCACCCTTGTAACCCTTGTTGGTACCCCTTCGAGTGGTAGCGCATCAGACAACACCTGTGTACGGATCGGCCTATATTTCCTGAAGCCCTCTTTAGATAAACCTGTTGGCTGTCAGACTATTATAATGTTACCGAGAACAACACTCGGGAAGATACTCTCTAGTACCTGGGTAGTCGGGTAGTACGGCTAAGGGTATGGTCTATCCTCCTTAGTTAGTGCCCTGAGATATTGGGCCGAGTACTACTGTTGGACCCCACACGTATATCAGAGAGCTATAACACAGGGAAAACCCTTGTTTGTAGGACCCTTGAATACCTAACCCTCGGGGGACATAAACATAAACAAATTAAAATAGACAAGATCTATTGCCACGTAACTGTGTTCGAGTTTCCAAGTAAATATGCATTTCTTTCTGGTTAATCATTTGGGGATTTCATTAGTGCAATATTCTTCAGACCAGAGTATAACTCCACAGGTGTAAAAAACAAAAAAAACCACTTGGAAATTGTTTCACCATTATTTGAGACCTATTCCATTGGATTCATCTCTTCGCCCTCATCACATTCATCCATATCTTTTTTCAGAAAAAATTTTGACCCTGCCTGCCCCTTTTCAGTTCACCCATCCTCATGGCCCATACCCGTAGCCAAGACCTGGAAGCTCGCTTCAACACCTTGCAATATGGTTTCCTCGAAACCCCAAAAGAAGTGAAACAAATCAGTGCTATTGTTTCCTCCATAGATTCGTCCATCAATGCTACCATATATAAAACCATGTAGTCCTCAATGGAGGAAGTCAAACAAGAACTGACCACCTAGCTTGAATCTGTCTTTGCATTAGTCTAAACCAAACTGAAGATCCCTACAGATGACCATTTCTTTGAAGCACCTCCAAAGACTGAAGGTGAAAATTCCTCCCATTCCCATACCGCTTAGTCCCATAACTTTCAACGTGACCCACGCCTTCCGTGGGTGGATGTGACCAAATTTGATGGCTCAGACCCCATTGGTTGGGTAACCCAAATGGAACATTATTTCTCTTTATACGACATTACAGATGACTTGGCCAAATTGTGATATGGTGTTCTCCATCTAGATCAAGAACATTGGCAATGGTGGCAATGGAGAAAAACTTCCCGTCAAGGGTATATTTATTGGACCCAATTTGTGACTGATCTTTATGAACTCTTTGACACAGAATCCAACCATTTAGGTCATTTGAAAAAGTTGAAACAATCAGGAATAGTAGAAGACTTCATAGCTACCTTTGAGCATCTGGCTTTTCGAGCATAGGGCATGACTGATGCTTTCTTTTGAGAGTGTTTTATTAGTGGCCTCAAGGAGGAGATTTGGTCCCATGTCCTCATGGCTCAACCCTTGAGTTGGGTGGAGGCTACTAAAAGAGCTAAAGAAGCACAACAGGTTGTATCCTCTCAAAACAGAAAACCCTCCTTTATCCCTCGCTCTAAGCTCGTAACTCCCACTACTCCCTCCACCCCATTAAAGATCCAAAAATTGACTAGGGCTGAAATGGATGAATGCCAACTCAAAGGCCTTTGTTATAATTGTGATGACAAATATTTCCTGGGCCACAAGTGTAAGGAACAAAAGCTCTTTATGGCCATCTTTGAGGATATTTCGGAAGAGGATGTTGAAACTCCCCTTGTGTTTGAGTCACCTGAAATCACTGACATAACCCCTCCCTTAGACCCTCCCAAAGTTGAACCCGTCATTTCCCTCAATGCTCTCACTGGCTTATCCGCTCCACAAACCCTCAAGTTAATTGGTTACATCAAGCATTGAAAGGTCATCATTCTAGTTGATGATGGAAGCACCTATAATTTTATTCATCGCCGCATTGCCCAAGAAACTCATTGCTACATCCATGTTGTCAACAATTTCCAAATCATGATTGCCAATGGTGGTTCCATGAAATGTGGTGGGCGTTATGAAAATATGCGTCTCCAAATTGGTGACTACCACCTAAAATCCCATATGTTTGCTATCAACATGGGTGGTTGTGACATTGTGTTGGGTGCAGATTGGCTAAGAACTTTGGGTCCCATTCTCATGGATTTCAAGACATTAACCATGTAATTTGACAAGGAAGGCCACCAATATAAATTCCAAGGCACCATTACTAGTTCATCTGAGGTCATTAGTTCCCATCGCATGGAAAAGCTGCTCAAGAAAGGTCATTCTGGTGTCATTTCCCAACTCCATGCCATACAAGCAACAAAGACACCCCTGGTGCCGCAAGACCTCCAAGCCCTCCTTTCTAAACATAAAATGGTATTTTCCACTCCCCAAGGACTCCTTCCTTCCCGCGGTGTTCATGATCATTCCATTCCCCTTGTACCTGGAAGACTTCCTCCTAATATCCGTCCATATCACCACCCCTTTTAACAAAAAAATGAAATTGAGAAAATGGTCTAGGAACTCCTTAATGCAGGTGTTATCTGCCCTAGTACGATCCCTTACTCTTCTCCTGTAGTCATGGTCCTGAAGAAAGAAGGTTCTTGGAGAATGTGTCCTGACTTCCGTGCCCTCAACAAACTGACCATTAAAGACAAATTCCCCATTCCTGTCATTGATGACCTCCTGGATGAATTGAGTGGCACCCAATTCTTTACTAAACTTTATCTTCGCTCAGGCTATCACCAGATACATATGAAAGAGGAAGACATTACCAAGATGGTCTTTCAAACTCATGAGGGCCACTATGTAGCGCACCTCTATGCTACCTTGTACATAACTCATACATATGTTATATAATCCACATGCATTCAACAGTTAAACACATTCAAGCTCAAAGTAGACATATTATCTACTGCTATAATTAACAATCCATAGCGTTTCATAATCATTCATATACACAACGGAATTCATGATAACATAAGCATCACAATCCTGCAAAACATGACTAAGGCATAATCAGATACTTATCTTTTAACAGTGGTAGATTCCACCAACCAAGTGCAGGCCTTCCACTAACCTCCCAGCCTTAGACCACACTACTCATCAGCTCAGCAGTGGGTCACCCCCAAGCTGGGACTAAGCTCCACCCCAAGGCAAGGAATCCTAGGCTAGGCTGAGGTTATAGGGAAAACATCACATAAAATCTGGAAGGATTTTTCCCAGGATGCCATCTTACGCCCACTACTATCAGACTCTCATTCCCCACATGCCTGTTCCGCCCGGGAGTATACACCTTCACAAGCACATTCCATCGGTGCTAACCTCCCCCTCTGGGTCTCGGCAACATGTCGGATCAGGAAGTCTCAGAGCCCGAAGCTGGTGCTAGACACTCTCTGGAGGAAACCTCTTCCAACAACATCCACCTCCCTCATCTAGAGAGAGATCACACATAGGCTCAATCACAACTTGCACTGGCCATCAAGCCACGCATAGTCCAACTCTGCATGGTTACCATAGCCAACTGGAAATACAAACACGGCCTCTCAAACAGGCTCAACAATGGCTCAAGGCCTCATAGTGATGGTTCACAGGAATGAGTGATGAGTAACTCCTGCAGGGGTCGACACGGACTCCACGACTTAGAATGGAGGGTGAGACCAGCTCTTCAGAACAACACAGGCTTTCCCACTGGTTCAACAATGGTGGAATGGTTCAGGGTCTCAGCCTCGGAACAGGGCCTCCACGCATAGGTTTGATCAGTCGGATAGAGGATGTGCACAGAATATCAAAGACAATACCGGGTTCTTGACTCTCGAAAATGCATGAGGTATTTCTACAGAGGTTGGGTTGGTCGTATTGTTCAGCGCTCCCTACACGCTTAGGCAGTCGGGTGGAATGGAGGAGAGAGAGCCTCCACGGCTTACCTCATCTATTTTATTTGCATACATTAGGGTGGACACTTGTCACCCTTGAAACTGCATGCGTTCCTCAACATGCATTACCTTTCTTATGGTTAGGAACTTAGGATAAAACATAAATGGCACATGTTCTTTTGGAATAATAATAAAATATTATTCCCAGGCTTAAGCCCCCTAGCCTCAACACTTAGCCCCTTTTCCCACCTTCCAACCCCTAATTCCTTGCCCACTCTATGGATGCTTATTCCCCCTTCACTCATTCATCGTGGTCGGTCTGCACATGGTGGTGTTTATATTTTATTAATTGTTCTGCGCGATTACATATACAATAGCAGGATCCTAGCCTTCAACACTTAGGCTCCCTGGCCTAACAACACATAAGCCTCCAGCTTATAAGAACTCAGCTCACCATCCTATAAATCATAATTACAATTCTTTTCAGAACATGGTTCACTATGGGGTTCGGCCTTAGGGACACTACAATCCCCCTCCCCTTATTTTTGCACTGTGCTCAGTGCAACTTTACACAGCATCTGGAAGCTTTTCAAAAATCTTCAAAAAGATGTGGGTACTCTGCCCGCATAACATCTGCATGCTCCCATGTCACTTCCTCAAGACCGTACCAGGTCCACTGGATCCTTACAAGCTCCATAAATCGATTCCAGAGTTGTTTTATTTTCCTGTCCAATATGCGCACAGGATGCACTTGCAGGACACTTTCTGGTTCCACCTGAATCATATTCCAATCGATTACATGATTAGCATCAGGTATATATATTTCTTAAGTAATGAAATATGAGACACCTTAGGTACAGTCATGGATGCAGTAATGAAACCATATATGCAATGTATATGTATGTATATACAAACAAATTCAATAACATTAAAACTGTATACAACATACACAACATAGAATAAATAGAGAATTGTACTTATCTTTTGATTGAGAGACCTTCCACCCTGTAGCAGAGCTATGACTCCATTGGGAAATGGCTTCCCAAGATAGCCATGGTCCACAATCCTTATCCACATGGTCTAGGCCAAGGTACCAGACCTCAACAACACTCCAACCATTCAAACCTCGACAGTACTCCAACCAAAGGTCTCTCATTCCCCACATGCCTGTCCACCCAGGAGTATACACCTTCACAAGCACAGTCCATCGGTGCTACACCTCCCTTCCTTGGGCTTGGCAACAGGTCAGACCAGAAGTCTTAGAGCACCATGGCTCCAGGAGTTCCAACTGCCCTCAAAGGTTTCCAAGCAACATCTTCCCTAGATACTCTTTGTAGCGAACATTTTAACTTTTATCAACATCATCTCATCTGCATCAACCGCATGCAGTTATCATGAGAGAATATACAAGAATTCATTTAGGAATTCCAATTAATTTGAAAGGAAATTCAACTTTTATTCCCAAAACATGACATCCTATTTCATGATTCATCTTGGTTGTTGCCACATTATGAATGCAATCATCCATGTGATTTTTCCACAGGCACAAAACTGCCTACAATTTTCCTGCAAGACTTCATCTTGCATGCTACCAACAAATTGTCAGTGTTTTCTGTACATCATAATTCAATATGTACAACATCTTATGCAATAATCTTAGAATTTTTTCACCTAGCAATTCAATCACAATTACCAAACAACTTGACCAATAGAATGACTTGTCATTCTATGCATATGCATGTCCACAGTTAACAACAGTAAGTTCATTATTTCAATTTTCTGAACATAAAATTTTATGTAGTCTCCATTCTTGTGACTACCTGGCTTGTAACTTTCCTGTTGCAGTGTTTAACAGTTCCTAAAATGTTCTCAATTTCAGGGGTTAGCAACATTTCA
>JASDQU010214779.1:0-18363 GCA_032191745.1 Picea mariana | reverse complement strand
ATTTGGAAATCAAAATGTGAAAAGAGATTCTAACAGTTGACATACCTTCTAACCAATGCACATGTACTAAATATTTTAGACCCAAACAAGGAATTCCTTGTGTGTACATATGCCTACAAGGAAAGGATCAGAGGAGTCCTTATGCAAGAAGGACATGTGATTTGCTATGAATCCAAAAAATTGAATGAGCATGAAATCAATTATGTGACCCATGATTTGGAGTTGGCTTCCATAGTACATGCTTTAAAAATGTGGAGGAATTACCTCTTAAGTAGAATATTTGTTCTTATGATAGACCATAGTGGGTTGAGATATATGTTTGATCAACCAAAAATCAATGCTAGACAAGCTAGATGGATGGGTCTCCTTAGTGATTTTGATTTCAAAATCAAACATATCAAAGGAAAAGAAAATAGGGTGGTTGATTCCCTTAGTATAAGTATGAAAGTGATTCACTTGGAAGTTGTAAGCACATGTGAATTAGACATCAAGGAGAGAGTCAAACATGCACAAGAACAAATGCATTTTTCAAGACTATGAAATAATACTTAGAGAAAGAGCCCACAGGGTTGAAGTATGAGGGTTATCTATTGTTGAATGATGGCCTACTAACTTACAAAGGTAGGTTGTATATTCCAAATTGTGATGACTTTAATAGGTTCATAATTGATGAATTACACAAAATACCATATACTGGACATCTTGGTTATCAGAAAATGATCACAACCACTAGGAAACTATTTTATTGGCCCAGAACGAAAAAGGACATAGTTTTGATCATTTATATAATGTTAGTAAATGTGATCATTTACTTAGGTAAATGTATATAATGTTAGTAGATTAAGGTAGAGCATCGACATTCAACAAGTCTATTGAATCCCCTACCAATCCTAGAATGGAAATGGGAAACCATCTCGATGGATTTTATCACATGGTTACCAAAATCAACCAAGTAGAGTGATGCCATTATGGTAGATGTGGACAAATTGAGCAAGGATGCTCACTTTATTCCCATCAAATTGAATTGAAAGGAAATAGATATTGCCAGTATTTTCATGAGAGAAATATTTAGACTGCATTGCATGCCTAAGGAAATCATATCCGACCGAGATACAAAATTTACTTCAAACTTTTGGAAATCTATGTTTACTGGTTTTGAAACTAAATTGTTATTTAGTACAACCTATCACCTTCAAACTGATGGGAAGACAAAGAGGGTAAACCAAGTGTTAGAGGAGATGTTAAGGATGCATGTAATGCATCAAACCAATAAGTGGGAATACTACCTACCACTGGTAGAGTTTGCTTATAACAATGTCTATCAAGAGTCATTAAAGACGAGCATTTTTGAGGCCCTTATGGTAGACAATGCAATATTTCAATTAGATAGAATAACCCAGTAGAAAGAGTTATGATCAGGCCATATATACTAAAGGAAATGAACCGATAAGTATTTCATATAAAACAAAATCTAAAAATAGCTCAGGATAGATAGAAAAAAGACTCCTAGAGAGTTCAAAGAAGGGGATCATGTGTATCTCCGAGTTAGACCCAGAAATAGTTCCTTGAGAATGGGATCCTATGCCAATATTGCACCTCGGTATTGTGGACCCTTTGAAATTTTGGATATAGTGAGACCTGTATCATACACACTAGCACTCCCTCCCACAGTGAAGGAACATAATGTTTTCCATGTTTTGTTAATAAAGGAATATGTACATGATTCTAATCATATAATTTATTGGTTTGTGATTTAGGTAGAACTAGAGGGAGAATTCCTACCAAAGCCACAATGCATAATAGAAAGGAAGGAAATCCCACTTAGGAACAAAACCATTGCACATGTCAAGGTCCAGTGGAAATATTTTGGTCTAGATAAAGATACATGGGAAATGGAGGATGCCATGAAATATGCATACCCATTTTTGTTTACTTCTGTACATATAGAGCATATTGGTAGGTAGAACATCGATTAAGATGTTCCTTTAAGGAGGAGGCGATTATAATACCCATGTTTCCCCCAGCATGTAAATATAACTATAACTTTCCAAAAGACTACGAACATATTGAAATATGTGTGGATGTTGGAATTGATGAACCTTTTTGTTATAAAAAGTAATGTATTTTATGTTATTAAATAAAAATGGATAGTGTTTCATAACTGTTGAGGAGGGTATTTGACAAGGTAGATCATGATTCTATGAGAGAGTTGGTGAGGGGAACCAAAACTAGTTGAGATGACCCCCACCAGACCAATACCTTACTGGATTTAATTTACTTAGGCCCAGAAGAGTCCTCTGACCCAAAAATAAGTTACCAATATGATTGGTAGTTGGGGAGCCTCCTCAAGAGTTAATGAGGATATGGGAAGAGTGCCCATCTAGAATACTTCCTGACATGACCACAAATTCAGGATTGAGACCCACACAATCTTGTTGAGGAAGGAAAGAAAAGAAGGAAATCCATTGGCAGAAGGGAGAACGAGAGGTTAGAGCATGTGAAACTCTCTGGTTCTAAAGAGAACTAAAAAACAAGATCGTTCTAGGTGAAAGAAGCTTCTAGCAACATTTTTGGTCCAAGTTGATAAACGAGGTTGCAGAGAAGACGGGTTTCTTTGTAAGTACTCATTGCAGGCCCCCTTTCTTGTTAGAGAGAAAATTGTTTTCCAAGTTCCTGTGGGAGGAGGAGAGTAACCTCCATCCCTGACTGTCATTGAACAAGAATGATGAGTCTCTCTCAGAGCATCATGGTCTAACTAGTAGGTGCCTAGTGGTAAATCTATTCAAGAGTGGTTTTTCCTATAGTTCGGTGGAAACAAGCAGCCCTCTCAGCAGTGGCTTCACTATCTAGTTTTCTTGATAAGTATTCTCTTATCATGTGTTCTAGAATTTAAATATTGATTGAATGTCTGTGTCTATGACTACGATTTGCAGAGTTTGATTTATATTATAAATTCTTATTATTCTTCTGTAAACCCGTGCATTTGAATGGTTTTATATTTTCCTCTGCTTAGCAGTAGGAGAACCGTTAGACGTGGGTCTGTAAATGAATCTAAGAATAATTTTACGATCTCTGTAATAGTTGGAAAATCCTTAATGGAATTTTTCCCAAGGATTGACTTTGTAATGCAAAGGTCGGGGTAGACTTTGTTTGCACACCTCAGTCCTGTCGACCTCCTAAATTTTACCTTCACAAGTCATTGAAATCAAGCTCTATGGAAAGAGGCTGTCTCTTCCAAACCATCTTCCTGTGTGATTAAGGGCTCATGTCTGGGAATTTGAAACTCTAGAGGTTTGAAGTGGTGTGAATGGATTAGTCGAAAAGTGCCAAAGGCCCAAATTTTCTTTCCTTGTCATGCAAGCGGTCGAACAATTTAAATATAATTGATTTTAATAAAAAGGGACCCTCTCCAAGAGCCTTGGATATTTTTGTAAACAGTGGGATTTCATTGTGTTAATGATTTATTAACCTAGTAGACCTATAGGAGCTAGACAATTGTTGACTCTGGGTTGGAAGAGTCTTCATACACTATGATGAGGTGTAGTTTCAGGTGATAGGGAGCCACGTGGCTGTAAGGGATTCTAGTTAATGAAGGCTTAAATAACCTTGAAGGATGATAACTTGCAATCCAGAGCTTGTATTTGAGTATGGTAGCAGTCATTGGAAAGCTCTCGATGAGTAGAAGAGGATGAAGATCCTGAAAAGAGGGTTTGAGATAATTAAGTAAAGAAACATTTGATTCCCCATCCCTAAAAAGGGGTACTTATGGGTCGGGTGTGTTACAAACCCACTCTAATATTGATTGAAAATAGAACGAAAAATACATTTCTCTATAACGAATGAAACACACCATCAACACATGTTGAAGAATTTTCTAAATTTGTGGGTGAACATGGTAGAACTCAAAGCATCGTGGAAAATTTCATAGGACAAGTTGCAAGATGGTGGGAAATGCATTCCCCAAGACTAAAACATGGACAATCATGTCGACTTATTTTATAGAACACTTTGGAGAGAAGAATATAGCTAAATCAACCAACATCTCCCCCTTCAAAATCAAGTACAACCCCATGGAACACATTAACCGCTATGAAAACAAATGGCATAGAATAGGCTACATGAATGAAAGGATATGTCCGCATATCTTTCCAAATAAGTTAGATGAAACACCAAACAAATGGTACAAAATCAAAGAATCATGTGGTCACACACTCAACTGGCCTGACATGAGAGATAATTTTATCAAAGATTTTTAATTCACCTCGGAGGAGGAGCACTTAAGAGCAGCAACCCAACAAATCAAAAAAATTATTGAAAAATCGACACGAGACATGCAGAAAGAAAAAGGAAAAATGATGGTTGAAATAGGATCAACATCGACATGCCCACTTTATTTCGACAAAGAATAATGAAAGTATAACTAGTCAAAAAATTGACATGGAAAATAAAAATTTTCCTGGCCAAACTTTTCTATGGAAAAGTAATCACCAAACCATGCAAAATTATGTAAAGTAAATATTAAAAGTAACCAAGGAAGAGAAGGAGGATCAAGAACAACCTGACTTCTCAAGAAGTTTTACTAAAGTATAAGAAGGGGAATGACACCTTGACAAAGAAAAACCACCAAAATGGATGAATGATGAGATAATGGCAAAGGAATTTAATATATCAAATGAAGATCGACCTAAGATGGCATGAGTAGGCGATAACTAGTCAAAAAAGCAGATAGTTGATATAGTCAACCTACTGAAGGAGTACCAAGATGTCTTTTCTAGAGACTATAAATACTTAAAAGAGATTGTACAAGAAATGGGGGAGATAAAAATTGACCTCATCCCCGGGGAAAAACCAATTAAAAAATGACCTTATAAACTGACACATAAATACAATTCGATCATGTAGAAAGAAATTTATGGAATGTTAGCTATAGACATTATATAGCCAATCAAAAAATCAGAATGGGCAAATCCCATAGTGGTCCAACCAAAGAAGCACAACCCTAAACACATAAGAATCTGCATTGACTTCAAAGGAATCAATAAAGTGACACAGACATATCCATTCCCCACTCCATTTCTAGATGAAATAATCAATGAAGTCGCATGACATGAATTTTATTCCTTTATAGATGGGTTCTCAGCATACAACCAAGTACCCATAGCCAAACAAGACCAACCAAAGATAACATTTGTATCTGAATTTGTCTCCTTTTGCTATAGGGTAATGCCATTTGGGATAAAGAATTCCACTGCAGTATTTTCAAGGATAGACGTGAAGGCATTTCAAGAATACATCTGCAAGAAGAGGGATGTCTATTTTGATGATTGGACCATATACAACTTATTTAAAAACCACATACAATGGCTTAGGTTAATGCTTGAAAGATGTAGGAAAATTCAATTGTCCCTAAATATTAAGAAATGCATCTTTTCCACTCCAAATGGAATCCTCTTAGGAAATCTCATATGCAAGGATGGTGTGAAGGTAGATATGGAGAAAATTAAAATCATCCTCAAATTAAAACCACTTGTCAATCAAAAGTAGATAAAGATCTTCCTTGGGCATACCAGGTATTATAGAAAGTCCATATGCCATTATTTAGAAATTACTTTTCCAATGGACGAGTTACTTTAGAAATAAGTCGAATTCATATGGAGCCAAGACTGTTAAGAGTCATTTGAATCCTTAAATAAATAATTGGTCAAAGTTCCCATACTTAAATTTCCGGACTGGTCAAGAATATCCATGCACATGTTGACGCATCAAATGTTGTTGTAGGATAGATTTTCACACAACTATATGATGACATAATTGACCATCCTAATTCTTAAGCATGTCAGAAGCTAAATAAAGCAGAAAGAAAATATTTGACTACAGAAAGAGAATCCCTTTCGGTGATATTTTCATTGCATACATTCTGAAATTATTTTCTCGCGATCCCATTTACATTTTTTACAGATCACTAGGCCCTGAAATATGTAGTTAAAATTCCCATGCATCACGGGAGAATATCTCATTGTCTATTGTTATTTCAAGAATTCAAATTCAACGTAATAGTTCAACCAGGTAAAGGGAATGTCCTACTTGACCATATGTCCTGACTCGAAATGGGGGAGGACCCAAATGACATAGAAGATGACTTGTCGAGTGCACATTTGTTCCGAATTGAAGCAACCCCAAAAGATCTTGAAGAAATAGAAAAAATTTTAGAAGAGGGGAAGGCTATAGAGCATAGATAAGGACCAAAAACACAATCCTTTACCTCACTCAAGTTAGAAAAAAGATCAAACAGATTGACCAAGAGTCGATGGCAGTGCACCAAGAAGAAATAACAGAAAAACTAAATCTTGTAGGACAAATGAAGATACTAGGTCTGGAGGTACAACATTCAATTGATGCATGGGATAAATTTACCCAGCACCTGTGACAAACAACACCTAACATCCTCCAAACATCCTTTGAATTCAATCCAAAAAGTATATTTTAAGGTACAATTGAGTTGAGCAACGATAACGAATCAATTCCAGAAGGATAGTCGGACAATCCTACATAGCTTCTCAAGACATCAACAAATCTTGCACCAATTTTTTTTTTCTATCTCGCTCTCTCTCTCTTTAAGCTTCTCTCTTTTTCTACCAAATGTAATAAACAAACCCCGTATTTCTCAAGACAAGTAAGAAATTGATGGGGGGGAGATGTCGTAAGGTCTAGTTGACTCTATCGAGTAGTCCCTACAGTCAACTAAGAATTAGTTGGTCGATTGTCGAAGTTAGAATTACAAGTCAGTCAAAGTATCTGTTAAGTTGACCAACCCAGGAAGTTAAGTAGTTACAATTTCCTGGTAACTGAATATGTATGTATAAATAGATGATCATGTATCAAGAAAAGTGTCTCTTTTATGTTGTATTGACACATATATAATAAAGTATCGATTCTTGGGCTTCCACTACTTTGTGTATTCCTTTTATTACGGATGTATGTATGTAATCTCTATGCTTTTCTTGCTTATATGATCGACTAATGGTAATATCCCCTACTTTTCCCTAGATTACAATAGTTATGGTTTTTGTATTCTCAACGCTCAATTAGTGATAAGGTTTTGTACCTTCTAGAATCTTCTTGAAATTCCAACGTGGAAAACCACACATATGTGATTAATGGGGGATAACATGACATTCACTCGTACTTTTTGGGATTGGGTGTAACCTAATATGAAACAAAAAAACATAATTCCAGATAATCAAAGATGAATAAGTTTCAAAGATAACAGATGGTGTCTAAAGACAACATTACAACACTTAAACATATGACATTGTCATTAGAACATCACAATCCATACTAAAAACACACACCATGTTCAACTTTTACACATGACACACACATTCTTGTCAATAATGTCCCATCAAGTATGTTATTTATAGCTTCAATATATAACCAAATTTGTTGGAATCATGAATATATTGTCCATATATAATCGTCGATGGTTATATTTGACTCTATCAAATCCACACTGTCTATTCATCTTGACAAGGTTTCTTGACTCGATTTTTCAACTGGTCAATCCACTGATTGATCGTCTTCAACTATTGATCGGTTTTCAGACCGACATACTTGTTGACTACTTGACCGAATGTTGTATATATCTGGCCGATTTTTCGACCAACTCTTTCCATATGTTGGTCAACTACCTGGTCTATTGATTCTAGGAAAAGTTTGATGAACCATCAAAAGTTGAGGTTCCAACACTCCCCCCATAAACACATGACTCTGGAGATTCAATAGTGAAATTAATTCAATAGAATGGCCCCCCATAATTGCATATTCCTGAATCCCAAGCATCATACAAAGGTTGATAAAATTAGCTTCAGATAATTTCTTAGTAAATATATTTCCTACCTGATCATATCTTCTATAATAGACAAGATAGATAATGTTCTCATGAACCAATACCTCAAATATTGAGCATGAATCTCAACATATTTCATCTTACTATGTGCAACATGGTTGTCAACAACTTGAATGGCACTTTGATTTTTATAGTAAAGTGTATTTAAGGTTTGTACAGGAAATCCAAGTTCACCCAAAATATGGCAAATCCATACTGCCTTTGTACCTGCATGAATGGGACCATGATATTCCTCTTCTATAGTTGACAAGGAGACTAAATTTTGTTTCTTGCATGACCAAACCAATAGTTTAGTGATGAAGAAAAACACATATCCAAAGTGGACTTATGATCATCATTGTCACCTAACTAGTCAAAGTCAGTGAAACTGACAAACAAATCTAAATTTTGACAATACTTGATACCAAGATGAGTAGTACCCTTGATATAGTGAACAATTTTTTTAAATGCTTTATAATGGATTTCTTAGGGATTCTGCATAAAACGAGAAACCACGCTAACAACAAATGAAATGCCAGGTTTACTATGAGTAAGATAAATGAGAATTCCAACCAATTGTTAATAGAGTGTAGCATCAACTTTAAGAGTTTGAAAATTTTTTCTCAGCTTAACCCCATATTGAAAAGGAGTAGCACATGGATCACAATCTTTCATCTTAAAATGTGTCAAAAGATCTATTACATATTTAGATTGAGGAATGAAAAAAATATCATATAGCGATAATACTTGAAGACCCAAAAAATAATGCAAAATACCCAAATTTGTCATGTCAAAGGAGTCAACAAGTTGTTTCTTCAATCTAAGAATGAGATCAATGTTATTTCCAGTTATGACAAGTTCATAAACATAAACAACAATAATCCAAGTGTTTCCATGATTATGGAGTACATAGAAGTTGTGATCATATTCAAAATGTTTGATTAAACCAAGTCGAAGAAAGAAACTATCAATATTAGCATACCAATATCTGGGAGCTTTCTTCAAACCATAAATAGACTTTTGAATTTGACAAATGAGTTTAGAATCTATCATAAAACTAGGAGGTTTTTCCATGAAAATTTCTTCAGATAGATCGCCATGAAGAAAGGAATTATTCACATCCATATGATGGATCTTCCATCCAAATCGAGCAATAAGAAAAACAATCAGTCGAATAGAGTTCATGTTCACAATAGGGGAAAAGGTATCAGTGTAGTCGATGCCTTCTTACTAAAAAATACCTTCACAAACAAGAAAGATTTGTGATTCTCAACAACACATTCAGAGCTAAATTTGGTCTTTTAGACCCATCGACACTTCACAATGTTCTTCCTTGAGGTCAACGAACTAAATCCCAAGTGTGATTATTCAGTAAAGAATCCATTTATGTCTACACAACCTGCTCCCATTCGGTTTTTCCTTATGTATCTTATTAGGTAACAATATTAGAGGTTTCAAGAACACAAGTCATCAACACAATGCTGACACGTTGATTTTGACTATGATTTTTTCATCCTAAATAAACATCACCGACATCAGGACTAGCAACTTTAATGGTCTTGGAAACCCATCTGGGTAGACAAGAAAGGGGTTAGCTATTGTTCACTATAAAACATTGACAAGAAGTCAGAAAAGTTTCAATCGATGGAGATGGTGGACCAGTTGAAACAGAAATCAATTGACCATTCGAATCGTAGGTCAAAGGTCCAATTGAAACAGGAAGATATTTTGACTTTCTATTCAAAGGATTAAAAAACAAAACATGAGAACTAGAGTAAAAAAAACATGAAAGTGATCATACTATAGAAATCCAGAGGAGACATTCAACAACTTGATGACATAATACTTCTCATCAAACCATATATTTCTTCTGATAATGATCTATCATTTGAATGGGTCAACTATTCAATAGGCTTTAGAATCTTCAAAGTATCCCATCATGATGCAATCATGACTCTTTGCATCCAATTTATTTATGAAATAATTGAAAATATGATCCCAGGAAACACATTTGAATACAAGGAGATGGCCAAATGAGAGCTTCCTTCCACACCATCATTTGAATAGATTCCTCTATTAGGAAATGAAGGGTACTTCCACACTAATCCTAGCAAAAGAGAAGAAGAATTTAATCAAGAACGCACATGAAACAAGAAATAACATAGTACATCAATATTTTACCCTGGAACCTTTTACCAAGAGAAACCAAAATTACTTTGAGTTATGTACACTCTTGTTGTCTTATTCAATATGAATAAAATGTTACATTACTAACATTGGTCTACACCTAAGACATAATAGACATCATACCCTCTTTCCTGCACAATAACAACCCTGTAGCCAAATTGATTTACATATGCATGACCAACAACCTACAACTACACATACATTGACATGCATAAGTTCATTACAAATTACAACATTAGCCTTTATGGCCTTACAACACACCTCTTTATAGGCTTTACAATAGGAAAACCCCTAAATATTGGCACCCAAAAATAGTTAAATATCCATGCATACCATTGGCTACAAATCCCGCAAATCCCAGGATTCTGTTACAGTCAACTTCCAAATTGGGTTACTAGCCGACAACCAGTTGGCCTTCATTCATTATCTATTCAGTCATCTCATGACCACACTTTGACCTCTTGTTGGTTGAATTTGTTGTTGATACCTTCCACTTCAAATTTTCTTAGTCAACTCCCTCGACCTTTGACTTGTTGTCGATCCACCTCAACCTTCAACTACCAGTCGATATACCTCGACTCGACTTTCACCGCAAACAATATAACAACCCAACATTCTCCCACTTGTTGTCTTCTTTGTTGAAACAAAATATTCTTGAACTTTCATTCATAGACCCAGGGAAACAATGCCCATTTCCTCTCTACATCAAGAGAACTTCACAACACTCACAGACTCGATCAACGAGTCTACTATTTTTTCCAACGTGTCTACTTTCTCCAGTAGCACCTTGTTACTTTCCACCATATTTCTTACGAAATGGTATTGTACATCAATGTGCTTATTGTTTGAATGATAAGAAAGTTTCATTTCCAAACATATTGTTCTTTGACTGTCGTAACTCACTTTCATATCTCTCTTCTCAAACCCTATTCCTGAACACAACCTTTGAATCCATATCGCTTCCTTTCATCCATGAGTGGCCACCATCTATTCAAATTCTATTATGGCCACCTGTCACTTACTCATCTAGCTTATTACTCCACTGAACATCTTAAAGACATATCTGTTGGTCAACCTCCTCTGATCCATATCTCCAGCTCATTCAGAATCGACAAAGCCATGTACTTCTACTTTACCATTTTCACCTCCAGGTCTTCCTTGGTAGCATATAAAATAATCCTTCATGCCACACAAATACCTGAATACTCTCTTGACAATTTTCCAGTGCTCCTTCAAAGGTTTGGACATGTTTGGTCGAGTGCAAACCATCACATACTTTATACTACCAACAAAAATTTCATAGTGAACAGGTGCCATGTCCTCTATCTCTTCTTATGTATTTGAAAACTGTTCAGTAGAAATCATTTCTCCCATAGGAATTGACACCTTCATCGGTTTGCAACACTGATTGAACCGTTTCAGAATTGTTTCAATATACTTCATTTGATTCAACCAAAGTTTTATAGCATCTTGATCTCTCTTAATATACATTCCCATAATGAAGTTAGTTGGCATTGATATCCTTCATGTCAAACTTGGAGGATATATGCTTCTTCACCTCCTTTATTGTGTCCATGTTGTTTCCAATCAACAACATGTCATCGACATAAAAAGCTACATATATGAAATTCCCACATTCTTCCTTGGAATATATGAAGTGATCAAATTTGCTTCTCACAAATCCCAAACTAAGGATGTAAGTTTCAAACTTATGGTACCACATCCTTGGCGATTTCTTTAGACCATAAAGGGATCTTTTGAGTTTGCACACCAACTGTTTTTTTCCCTTTACTACAAACCCTTCATGCTATTTCATGTAGATTTCTTCTTCGAGGTCCCCATGTGGGAACGTTGTCTTCACATCCATTTTTCCTATTTCCATATCGAATGTTGTATCCATAGACATTAGTACTCTAATGGAATTTTTTTTTGCAACAAGGGAAAAAATCTCACCGAATTCGACTCCCTTTACTTGGAAATACCCTTTCACTACCAGTCGAGATTTAAACTTCTCGACTTGTCCTGTGAAATTCATCTTCTTATTGAACACCCAATTTCTACCAACGAGATTTCTTACACTAGGTAACTTGAATAAATCCCATGTCTCATTCTTTTACAAGGATTCCATCTCTTCGACCATGGCGTCCTTCCAGATTTTACCCTATGTTGAGTCGACTGCCTCATCAATTGACTTGGGATCATAATTGATGGTTGTTAGCATGAATGTGGAGTAGAAGTCAATAAGAATATACCTCTCAATTGGTTTCTTTACTCTTTATGACCTCCTTACCACTAGAGTCAGTTGTTCCACCTCTTCCTCAAATTCAGTCGACTCATCTGAATCATCTTCTTCATTCCTCATTTCAAACCACATCATATCAAGATTATTCTCATTATAAACAACTTCCTTAGGCTCAGATTTACCTCCGACTTCTCTGAAGACCACATCTCAACTGTACACAATTCTCCTTGATGCAGGATCCCAGAGTTTTTATCATTTCATCCCTTCTTTATATTCGATGAAAAAACATTTTATTTCCTTCTTGTCCAACTTTCTCCTCTTTTCCTTGGGAACATGCACAAATGCATCACAACCAAATAATTTGAGATGTGCTAGTGAAGGATTATTACTAGACCATACCTCATTTGTATTCATGTCAACTAGTGCCAATGAAGGAGACATATTCACCAGATATCTTGCAGTCTCAACTACCTCCTCCCAGAATTATTGTGCAATCCAAACACCACTAAGCATGCTCCTTGCCTTATCCATCAACTTTCTGTTCATTCTCTCGAAAAGTCCATTTTTCTGTGGGGTATATGGTGTGGTATTTTGGCATGATATTCCACACTGCTTACAGAACTGATCAAATTCTTTTTCACAAAATTCACCACCATTGTCAGTCCTCAACACTCTAATCCTCTTCTATATCTGGTTTTCCACAAGATCTTTAAACTCCTTAAATATTTCAAAAACCTCTAATTTCTTCCTCAAGAAATATATCCATATCTTCCTAGAAAAATAATCTATGAAGGAGACATAATACAGAGATCCACCAAGTGAAGGCACTGTAACCGTGCCAAACACATCACTATGCACCATTTATAGAATCACATTTTCCCTTGTCTATCTAGATGGGAACCTCACCCGAATTTGTTTTCAATATATGCAATGTTCACAAAAGTCGAATTCTAAACCAAATTCAGGAAAACCTTTGACCATACCTTTTATTTTCATAGATCGAAGCATTTTTTCTCAAATGTGTCCCATCCTCTCATGCCATAACTTGGTCGGGTCAATCTCATCATGTCTTGTCGAGTCATATTGAACTTACTTGGATCAATTAGAATCGAGTTTTTTCGACATCAAGTTAGGTTGAGTTGATTTCAGGAGCAATGATTTTGTTGCATCCAGTCGATTAGACATTCCCAATCCAAACTCCTCTCATTAAGAACATCATACCTCTTACCATCTTGCACAAATCCTTCTGAAACAAAGTATACACACATGCATCACTCATCTTTCTGATAGATATCAGGTTTCTTTCCAAACCCAGAATGTGTAGCACACCTAGAAGGGTTCTTTTCCTCCCATCCTGCAGTGTCATTCAGACTCTTCCACGTCTGACAATTCGGGTTGTCGAGTCATCACCCAAGAACACATCACCCCCATCATATTGTTCATATTCACATAACCATTCTTCATGTGGTGTCATATGATAGGATTCTCCTGAGTCGATCAACCAAAAATATTGATCCAAATCTATATCGATCGATGTCAGATACAAATCAACTCCCTTTTTTGAGGTCGTCTTTATCTTAGTTGACTGCTACTCATTGTATCCAATAATGAATTGTGTTTCCTTCGTGTTAGTCACCATTAAATTTTTTTATGTGAAATTAAGATTTTGGGGACTAACGAGACACTATATTGGTTTAGAATCCTGATAAAACAAGGTAGGGGCTAAATCTGGTAGAGAAAGGCTAAAAATAGCAGGAGCGCTAAGCGAATGGGGCAGAATACGACGTGGATTGTGAAATCTCAAAAATTTATAGTCAAGGATGATTTCAGAGGGAGAAACTGCGCAAACGATCATTTTGGAAAGCGAGCCAAAATTTAAACCATGGTTTTCGATTGGGGATACCTGGCGCCACCAGATACATTTCAGGGTGAAAAGTGGGTTGCCCCAAATCACTCCCTCACACCCACGAAATTTGGCAAAGTATAAAAGGGGCACTTTGTTGTTTATTTTATTATTTTTCAAACACTGGACCATTTGAAACTTGGCAAGATGACCCTCGTTCACCTAAATCTCAACAGTATGCCAATTACACGCCATTTCTACTCATTTTCAGGTATTTTTCATCATAACCATGGATCCTATCATAACCTCAGTAATAGAGAAATACCCTGTGGCGAATGAAGAATCCCTAATTGACCGAGATCCAGATGTCTTTGATATGGAAATCACCATTTCTCCCATATCTGTGTCCAGAAGCAACATGTCCGATAAAGTAGGAAGGTGTATATCGTTCCTTGAAGCAATCTAGGCCACCATAGTCCCTTATGATGTTGAAATCACTTTCCCTTTTCCTGACTTTATAGGTTGGTGTGTCAAATAATATTCACATGAAGAAAGAATCATCATGAATAAACGAAGGTCCGACGTCATGTGTAGGGTAGAGAGTCTGTCAATTCGATATTCCCTCAGTATACCAGAGTATTTTTCTGCAAATTACAAACCTTTAAATGCAGAAAAGATAATTAGGGTATACAGAGAATGTCCATCAGAGGTTCGTGATCTATTTTTGCAGACAATTGTCAAACCAGAACATTTTTCAAAGAGTTTTTCTTTTCCAATGAATGTGAATATAATGGTTATTGAAGTCCAATGTTTATGCTCCCTATTGAGTCAAATTTGAGGTCTAGAAAAGGACAAACATGTAGTTGAAGTCATGTTGAGTTTCCTTTTTACCTTTTTAAAGTTAGAGTTTGGTTTGTGATTCTGCATTAGTTTTTATCAATTCATAGTTGATAATATCCATAAATAGATAATAAATTTTCATTCTCTAAGGCATTTCAGATACTACACCTATCTGCTGAAAATTTGTTGGAAACCAATAAGAGAGAATTTCCTGAAGCAACATTTGTATCAACTAAATGTAAAAGGATCACATTGATTATCTTCATAAACAAAGTCATGTCCAAAGTTTACAGTTTGATTTTCAATACCAGCCTACCCAAAGTTTTGGATGACATGAGGAGCTATCTACATCATAATCCATAGAACATAGTGGGGGACTGGGTAATATTCATGAACTCAACAGTGATCTAGGTTCATGGTTGTCATGAATCCCCCTTTCTATTTCCTATTTTTCTGACCCCTAAAATCTTTTCCCTCGAATTCATTAGGCAAATAGCTATATCTGATACAGATCATTTCCTAATGTTGCACAAAGACTCCAACCTCGAGTTCCCTTTTATCATTGGCCCTTTCATTGTCAAAGTCAGGTCATGCTTATATTAGATTCAAGAAAATCTCAAAGAGTTTGGTTTTTCACAGCTACATGGGAGAAGATATGATCCACACCAAATCATATCCAAGAGAATATTGATGAAAAAACATGCCCCTTATGAGCATGAACATGTTGAGGATTTTGATAAAATGGTAAACCTAGAAGTTTGTGTTTATATGGAGGCAACCCTACAACAAGATCAAACACAACAAGTGGAGGAAACCTTACAATGAAGTCAAAAACAACAAGATTCTTAGAAATGTATAGCCAAGGTTACTAAGATGAGTGTTTATAGAAAAAGAAGTAGGTCATAGGCCTTGGACACTAGTGATCAATAGACTGCTCCTAAGAATATGAAGATTACATAGTCTCCACAGATAGTGGATTTAGAGGAGGAAGAGCCTAGAGGACAAGTAAATCTGGATATGGTGGAAAGTGGCACTAGCACTGTAGAGGTTGAAAATGAAATCAAACTCCAAAGTGAAGGTGGCTCAAGAAACTTTAGCAACAATAAATACATCTTTGATAAAAACATCTAAATCATTTTATCAATCTAAAGAAGATTTTGAAAAACAGTATGCTGAGAAAGGAAACATATCTTTGGGTGAGATGAGGGATTTATTCCCTAAAGTGGAAAAGACTTCTCAGCATAAATCTTCTCTGTTCACTTATAGGGATATTGATAAGAGGACCTTTAGCATTGCAATTGCAGATGAAGACAAAGTCTTTGAAATAAATATAAGGTATGACAATGCCAATGCCCCACACAAGGTCAAATTCCATAGGAATATTAGTGATATTTTATATTATGATTACATGATTTTAAGCTTGAAGAATTCAAATTTGTCATCTTATGCAATGAAATTGGAAGGGCAAATAAGGAAAAAAAAGGAATCTAGCAGAGCTTGGTAGACTCAAGTCAAGAGGATGGAATCTGAGGTTCCCCAAGGGGTGAAATCCTCATTGGATGAAAAAGAAAAATTAATTCAAATCTTGAGGAAGAAACTGAAAATGTCTTCCACAGAGCATCCACAAAAAATAGAATTGGTTTCTCTAGAACAGGAAAATTAAACACTTCATCAAGAAGCACTGCAATACAAGGCAAGGGCATTGCATCTAGAACACAAAAAGGTGAAGTGGTCACAAGAGCAGAAAAAATTGCTAAAAAGAGTTGTAGTTTTACCTCCTACTACAGAAGCTGGGCCAAACATTCAAGGGCTTGTCCAGGTTATGTCACAAGTTATCCTCAAAGAAGGAGAAATCAAAGGGCTAAAAGGGAGCATAGAAAAATTGAAACAGGAGATGAAAGCAAAGGATGAAAGAATGGCTCTATTTAAACAGGAGAATGAAGTCCTATAGGAAAGGATATATAAGTTGAAGATCAGATTAAGAGGCAAAGTCTTTTTGTAGGGGGCTAAGCATATCATCTAAGAATATATAGTTGTTGAATATACCAAGTTCAGAGTCTATTTGAATTTCATCAATGATAAATACAACATAGCCATCACAGCCAGAAGAAAGTGCACTATTGTGAATGAGACTTTAGCAAATAAGCCATCAGAATGGGCCCAAAATTCCATAAATCTACTCAACTCCATTCCTACTGCAGAGCTTCAGACTATTGGAGTTAAAGACAAAAATACATTGATTATCTGGGCCAGGAGGGTTATTGTTGAACATAACCTATTGAAATAAGTCCAGAACAAGGAAACACAGATGGAGAAAAGTGTGCAAGAGTTCAAATATGTGTTTGAAGAATTGTTTATCAAAGGCCTCCCACCATTTTGGAATGACAAGGGAAAATTGTATGATCAGGAAGAATACAATGCTTTCCTCACTTAGTGCAGAATGGATCACTCCAAGTTCAAAACCCTGGAGGAAAATCTAAAAGGAGCTACATTGGTTGAGCATTTGATTATAGACTTTGATATTTTGAATCATTTCAAAGCAGTTAAAATTGGACTACCAGTCATGACATGTGCTTCCTGCATTAACCAGGAAATCTTGATCAAAGAAATGATAGATTATTATATCCATTATGACTTGCAATGGAAGGAGATAGTACGGTTGGGAAAGACAAAGTGCAGTTTTCTAGGGTCCAATAGATGATGTCTAGAAGTCACTAAATATGGAAGAGTAGGTGGAAGACCAGAGAAGAACAATTGACAAAGAATGATACTGAAGCATTAGAGGAATCATAAGCTGGATCATGAAATGTTTCTTTGCTAATTATTGTAATTGGTTTCAAACCGAAACTGTCATTAGTAATCATTGTAATTAGTTTCAGAAACTGAAACGTTTCATTTCGATCATTGTAATCAGTTTCAAACTGAAGGAACTCATCTTTTATAAATATTAGGAGTTCCAAATGTATCAAGGGTTGGAAGAAGTGCAAGGAAATAATTTTAGTTGTTCGGAACTTGAATGTAATTTTCTGAAGATGAATTGAATACACATGCAAAAGTCTTGAAGTTTCCATGAAAAGATTCTAATGGTAGTGATCTGAGTTTTGTCTCCTGTTATCCACATTTTTGGTTATTGAGATGATATTATAATCATGTCATGATAATGTAAGATCAAACTCTTCATTAAGAACATTTTCCTAAAGAAGGTTACACTTGTCATTTTCTCAAAATCATATTTTGAAAATAGTTCGCAGGCTGCATATATACTCTCCTGCGAGAATCCTTTATTCCCGCAGGCTGCATTCAGCTGGATTGCGAACCTCTCACACTGTGATCAAGGCCAGGGTGCGAACTTGTTTCTAAGGAAGG
>JASDQU010214778.1:0-10264 GCA_032191745.1 Picea mariana | reverse complement strand
TATGATATTGGTCGCATAAGTATCATCTTCTTCATCACCAGAATCCTTTGGAAAATTTATGATTTCATTTTCCATAACCTCAAACACCTGTGTCCAAGATTTAACGGTGTCTATGGCTCATAGCGTGGTGTCCGACAGAACGTCCACATTTGGATTTGAACTCTCACAAGTCGCATCATGATTCTTCATCATTTTTGGTGGTGCCATGATCTTTAAGAATTTGAGTGAGGTTACCTATTGCAGAGAAAATATGTGAGCTTTTTAAACTGATAAAAGCTTGCTAATTGTGGAAGGTGAAAATGAATTTGACATCCAAGTGCTTTTATTCATGTCAGATACATTGATTTTCATATAGCTTCAGTGACGAAAAATTTATTAACTTTAATTGAAATATCTATCTGGCGATCCCCACTCCACATTTGAATCATTACTGTTAATTAGTCATAAATGTCATTAATATTTGGCGGTCCATGTTAGGGAGTTTTAGATGAAACAACGTTGGAATTTCTCGAATCCCGAATCCTCGAATGGTTAATCCTGGGATAATCACTTTTTAAATCTTAATTAATCATGTTTAATAGGGAGTGTTAAATTCAAGTGTTTTTGGGAGTTCAGACTTTTGGAACTTTTAATGTATCTCGAGAGGGAATTTTGAAATCTGAAACTACAAAGCGATTAATTATCCGGTAATCGATTTTAAGTCTTAATTAATCACATTTTGTTTTAAGAATTTCAGAAATTTGTACTTCGGAGAGTTTAGGATATGATACAGAATAAATATCCTAACTCCAAACTGCAAAGTCATTGATTATCTCTTGACTGTGATTAACTTAATTAATTAAATTTTAATACTTCGACATCTTGGTGCTTCGGTGATTTATGAATTAGTTAGTTGTTATATTCCTAAAGGGTCATCTCCTATAGTGACATGTCGCAGATGACGTAATTCTGGACGACATGTTGAGGAAAGAGAAATGCCACGTGTTACTTGGAATCGTATGAATCTTCAAATGAAAAAGGTCAAAAATGGGTGCCACCTGTCAACTCAGGGAATACTCAAAAGATACACGTGTCCTATGACTTGCATCTTTAAAAGTTTTTAGGAAAATTCACGAGTAGATACCTTCGGGTTTCAGGGTTTGAGAGTTTTTATCATTAAGACTTGTCGAAATACCCGAAGTGCAGAGCTCCAAGTTGACCATTATATAATTACCTCTTTAAAGGTTACGCAGCTCCAGAACTCCGAGGGCTATTGGGATCATTCGATCAAATGGGAAAACTCATCAACAACTAAAATCATGCATGCCTTATTATTAACTAATCAACAATGAATTGCATTTGAAATTAAAATATCGTTTACCAAGCTTCCACTTTCTTCGGCTAAAATCATATTTTCATTTGGTGAAAAGTAAGAAGTTCAAAAGTTCAAAATTGTATGTGTTCCAGCAAGTATGATTATGAATATTGATCAGTGACAATGTTTTTTCAATGGATGCAAGTCAACAATGCTTGCTAATTAGAATCACATAAGGAGTAAATGGGCCATGCACAAAAACCAGATATTGAGGGAGAGGTGTGGAAACGTCCCTGTCACAACCTACTAACACTTCTTTTGTGGCTCGAATTATAGGTTAAAAAATACCTAGTTTGAGAGGTCCATGATGTCCTCAGGGAAGACTGAGACAGTCGCTCACGAAGATTTCTAAAGGGCCCGGAACAAGGAAGAGTCCTTATCACTTAGAATCCCTTAGTCTCTCAAAAGGTATCCCAAGTGGAGTGTTGAATCCAAGGGTTGGAAAACTACCAAAACTAGTCAAAGGTGAGTGGCACCCTTGAAGCATGGAGGTGCATCTTGAAGGGAACGATAGGTAAATTAAAAACTTGAGTCAATGAATCTATGTGGCCTAGAAAACAATGAACTAAATTGACCTTGTCGGATTAAAATAATTAATTAAGGAGTGAATCTATTAATTATAAATCCAAATAAAAGTCAAAACCAAACTCTAAGTTTTAGTTAAGATACTAAATCAAATTTATTGATTAAATTAAAAGAGTTGCGACAAATAAAATTAAAAATTAAATTAGTGAGAAAATCTAAAGATGTGATAAAATGCACATGTGTGCATAATTAATAATTTGGATTTTTAAATTAGAAAAAAATAATAATAGGAGAGAATAAGAGAACACTTGGAAAAGAATCTTGAGACAACCTACCTCTAGTCTAATTAGAAGGATACTCCTAATCAAACTCTAACTAAGATCTAGTTATGAGACACTCATTTCATGAGAATCTGGGGATTACAGGGACAACTAAGAGAGAAAATAGGAACATGTGGGAGAATGTGAGGGAATTTGACTTTTTAATTAAAATAAAAACTTGTAATTGCTTGTGCAACTTGGGGAGAGAGTGACAAGTGTGTGGTGAATAGTCCTAATTTAATTAATTAAAAAATTAATTAAATTGTGCATGTGGACATGTGTCAGCGAGGAAAATTCTATAAAACAAATGGTCTATATGGGAAATGGGCACACTGGTTATTGGTAAATTTATGCTACCAAAATAATTTTGGACCTGTGTTTTACTTGTAAGAGTTGANATATTATTTCTGGTTTTTGTGCTTGGCCCCTTTTTGTATCGAGGGGCTAAGGGGGGAGAAGAGTACCCCTAGCATTAGCTGGGAGGTATCGGTGACGTCTCTACAATTAGCAAGCGAGAGCTCAGATGGAATGCCCATTTTCTGAAGAACATCTTCATATTTCATCTTCGTCGGTTATGGTATTCTTATTTGTGAATTGAATTAGTAGAAATATTTGATTGTAGATTGACTGTTTGAGATTCTATTTCGAACAAGTTGTAATTCTAAATTTTAATTGATAATTTCGCTGAAAACTCATGAAGTGGTCTTGTTAAAATTCTTGGTTTTGGTGCCCATCATTTCCGATCCAGAATTCAAAAATTTTATGTGAGCTCTGCCAAATTTATACATAGTTCCTATATTTAAAAATTTGCATGTATGCTTTCATTACATTTGCAGTTCTGGAAAATTACTTCTACTTATTGAAATTTCTGAGAATGAAATCGTTGTTAGACAATGCACCTTTATTACTTTCCGAAATGATTTTTGTAATTTACTACTAAATTAAATTTGTAGTAGTTACATTGTTTGTTCCATTTGATGGTGTAAATATTCCCAAGACTACACTAAAGAAAATCTTTAAACCCATCATATGTTTGTGAAGGTAGAAGTAGGAAACTTGAGAGTGCGTTAAACTTGGTGTTGGTTGGTGTATGTTGTGTTGGGATTTTTTTTTCAAATTTTGTTTTTCATTGGAGTTTGAAAACATATAATTGTAAATTTCACTTGGATACTGGGAATGATGATGATAACTGGTTCAGTTATATCCATAAAACCTTTAATTAAATCGTTGTCTATTTAATTGCAACTCCTGTTTCGAAATATGTTTTTGAGAAATAAACTTTGTTTACCACATTGTCAAATTTAAATTTTAGACTATATTTTTTTTTGCGTTCAATAGAATGATTGAAATTTGCATAGATTGGATATGGTGCTTGGAAATTAACCTCTGTTTAGGACCCACAAATTTTTCGTATTAATTAAAACAAAATTCTATTTTGAATTGGCATTAGGGCCCGATTGAGTTGTTTGAACACAATTCTGGATTTGTTGAATTTTGGATTTCTGTTTTAAATATAAATACGTGCTCCAAAAATCCATACTCGATTCATATGACTGTGCCTTTGTAGAAGACTGGTTCTAATTCGCGTTGTGCGCTTTCATCACCCGTGTGTTCTTCCCTCCTTGGAATGTGGGTTTTATTTTGTTTCCTTGTGTGTGGACGTTGCCTTGAAAATGTTGTTGTAACATCCCATGACCAAGCCCCAATTGTAATTGTGAATGTAAATATGTTGTGTAGGCTGGTGAGCCAAGTGATTATAATCTAGAAAGCTTATGTGATGATTAGGTCAGAGAGCCTAGATGCTAAAGGCCAAAGAGTCTCTTTTTCTATATGTAAATACATGTATCATTAATATAAATACATTGTTGCATGTAGACCGACCACGATAAAAGGGAATAGGGGACTAAACTTCACTAGGTAGGGTGAGGGAAGGGGATACGTGTCTAGGATTAGGGGCTAATCTAGAGGAATTACCTCTAAAGGAATAATATTATATTATTATTTCCAAAAGGATAAGGTTGGACATAATCCGTGTTGTGCTAAGTTTCTGGGGAAAAGGGAACAAGTTTTAAGTGGAGCTCATGCAACCTTAGGAAAGCATGTGCCAACCTGAGTGCATGGAATTTATAGTGGGGAAAGCCATCTCATTGGGGGGTTCACCCTCCACTCTCACGTCACTCCTCATTCTCCCATCCTTCGCCTAATTTTATGGGGTCTCGTTTGTGGACCTCGACATCTTTCACGCACTTTGGAAACTAGTAACCTGTGAAGCTAACCTGTGTTTTCCTATGAAGCACATCATATTTGTACTTGCCAAAATTGTGTTGTGACTTATCGAATTCTGGTTGTTTCCATCCTCTGATCTATTTTGAGCCTTTCATTGCCCTCACTTGAGGGAATTGATTTGAAGATGGTTGAAGAAGCGGGTTGTCAGGCCCATGGTTGAAGAGACAAGTTGTCAGGCCTGTGAGCAACTCTCTTGAGTTGAGAGAGTTTGTTGGGAAGTGATTTTCTCCTAGAGAGATTCCAACACCAGCTACGAAGCTCTGAGAATTCCTCATTCGACCTATTGATAAGACCCTGAAAGGGGAAGTGGACCAGTCGATGGATTGTGGAACAATGAAGGTGCATATTCTCGGGGTGGAATAGGAATGTGAGGAATGAGAGTCTATGAGTAGTGGACGTAAGAAGGCTCTTGGAGAGAATCCTTCCAGTTGCACTGTAGAGTCTCCTATAACCTCAGCCTAGTCTAGGATTCCCTTGCCCTGGGTGGAGCTTAGTCCCAGCTTGGGGGTGACCCAATGCTGAGAGTGATGAGCAATGTGGTCTATGGCTGAGAGGTTCATGGAAGGTATGCATGCAGTTGGTGGGTTTTCTCTATTAAAAGATATGTATCATCTCTATGCTTAATTATGTATGTTGTGCATGTCTGTGATTCTTTCAATGCTATCATGTGTTTTCGTTGCATGTATGAATCACTGTCAATTCCATAGGAGTATGTATGGTAGTAGTAATTTTGTGTTATTGTTTTTAAATTCATTAGAAATGCATGTTATATATATTTATATGTATGTTCTGGGGATTCCACAAAATGGTACTCGAATAGAATCACAAAATTACAGTGAAATTCTGCAGTGGCATTCCCCGGGGTGACAGGTTGAGGGATTGGGGACGTTACAAAATGGTATCAGAGAAGAAAAAAAATGATAAGGTTGTTTGGATAGCATTACCCGACAGGGTTTGGTGGTCGAGGAGGTTACAAAATGGTATTGAAGCCATGGTTCCAACACTGAGCCTGGATGGGTCGTGTTAGTGGATGTTGAAGCAAAAGTTTCATAAAAGAATTATTGTCGAAATGGACAAAACTCAAGTTCAGAGCCCATGGTTTATACTCGGAACCTAGATGGGCCATGAATGAGAAATTCGGCATAGAAATTCTAGATAATTTTGAGGTACAAAGTGTGAGAAGGGCATTGAAATAATACTTGGACTATGTTCGGAAAGACAGTAGGTGTAAAAAGTTTAAGAAATGGTGACAGAGAAAATAATCACAACATTCATGGTGTTGGGCCATTAAATATGGGTGAGAGCAAGATAAGTCGTTAGATTAAGTCACGACTGTCAGATCTCATTGAAGGGAGATCGATGGTGGGGAGCCATTGCGGAGATCGGGGAAGAAATTAAAGCATGAGCAAGTTGAGACTTCACAATCCCTTAGGATCATTGATCTTTCTCTATCAACAGATCAACAGTGGATATTGATCCCAATATGGATGAGCATATTCGCACTACAAAGATCAGGAAGGAAATTAAAGCATGAGAAAGTTGAGTTTCCGCAATCACTCTTGTCCGTTGATCTTCATAGTACATTAAAAAATGACTGTTGATCTTGCAAAGTGAGATAAGTGCCCAAAGGTTAAGCCAAGGTCACAACTCTCGCTCACATGTAGAGAAGATAGAGTGAACTTCATGCAATTCCTTTCCATAGATCCAAACAAGGAACACGTGTCGACAAGTTAGATTGTTCAGGAATTCGGTGTTTAGGAGAAATGGAGTGTATTGATGCACAAAATATTGAAGTCCTGAAGTCCAGAGTTCATCCAAACCATTCATCAAAAGGGACATGTGTCGACACATCGACTTGTTTGGGAATACGACATTTGGTAGAAAAAAGGTGTGAATAGAGTGGAAACTCCCGAAGTCTCAATTCCTGAAGCTCCGAAGTCCCAAAGTCCAGAGACAATCCAGACCATTCGTCGAAGGAGATGCATGTCAGAATATCAACTTGTTTGGGAATTTTGTGTTTGGGATAAATGGGGGTATGCTAGGATGAAAAATCTCAAAGCTTGAAGTCACGAAGTGATGTGGCATGATGACATAACCCAGGGTGATGTGGATTTCCTTATTCCTTCCACGTGTTATTCAGAATGGTACTTTTGATGACCTTGTTGGACTAAAATCAATATGACATGTGGGGCCACGTGCCACCAACTTAATTGTTGATAGTTGTACCATGTGGGCCCCAGAAGGTAAAGTAGATCATAAATTTAGAGTTTGAGAGTTTTGAGGAATGCTAAGGTAAAAAATTTCGAAGTCCTGAAGTGATGTGGTCGTGTTGACATCACCAAGGATGATGCAGACACATGGGATGTGTGCCACATGTTAGTGAGTTAAGAACCTGCGGAGGATATCCAATTCAGGGAAAAGTGGGGTCGCATGGGTTGAGAACTCCTGAAGGCTATAGTGTCGGAGTTCTGAAGTAAATAACAACTGTCAGATCTGGAATTTGGAGAGGGGGGCCATTAGATCAACATCTAATTAATTCATGACCATGGGATCATCACAGGTAAGATATATGATGGAGAGAAGTTGTAGATATTTGGGGCATAAATAACATCCATGCAGGTTTAACCTCCACAATCCTCCTAGACTGTCAATATGTAGATTTGGAAATATTAATGGTCGACATCGATTTCACTACAGGTGAACAGTTTCTATTGTAGAACCTAGGAAATGAGATAAATGTTGTGCTAGTTGGGACTCTGTAATCATCCTTGATTGTATATCTCCACTCCAGTTCAAGAATGACCATCGATCCTCGATAGGATGTCAGTGCCTGAAGAATTGAGTGAGGTTATAGCCTCAATTACCTGGGTCGAAGTTATAGGTCCTTTGGGCATATGATTAGAACTAGGTTCAATGTCTCTGTATTAAAACCATGGTTACATGGATATTCTATCCTGTTAGTGATCAAATATGAGAGCTAAGATGATCCTTGGCACCTTGATTTCTGGGTTTACAATGCAGTTACAACAAAAGACTGCATAGAAGGGTTTTAGGATGAGAGGTCTTGCGTCAACAACTTTTTGCTCAGGAATCAAAATTGAGAAAGGAAGTAGTCATGGGAAAGGTCTTCGAAAGAGGATTCCAGGTATTTAGCCATGATTAAGGATTGAGAAACTCAGAGCATAGGAATTCAGAAAGAATATTGTGGGTGACCATAAAATAAAAATTGTGCCTATGTTACCAAAATGGTATATTGTTGTTCTAGTTAACAAATTTTTATGTATGCATGTTTTCGGATGTAATGATTACAATTAAAACAAAACAAAAATGATAGAGATGTCTACATATTGAAGAAAGAAGGAAAAAGAAAACTCTTGACTTTACATTTAAGATCTTTAAGAAGTTATTGGATAATATGATGGGTCCAATAAGCAGCATGGAAAACCCGAGTAAAATTGTGGTTTGGGGAAGACATGTTCTATACAGATTGATATATATATCAGAATGTTAGTATTTTGATAAAGAAAGAAGAAATGTGTGCATGGAGAAAGTGAGAACATATCCAAAGTTTAGTCCTACAGTTTGGAGATAGAAACCCCATTATTTCTATGGGAATGTGCAGTGGAAGCATGGTATGAAGGTCGTCAAAGGTGACATGTTGGAAGTTGAATATGCATGTCAGAAGGAAATCAGATGGGTTATGACTGAAGAAAGTAATAATTCATCAAGAAAATACAATTGTGGATATGCTCAGTCATAGAAAGCCTAAATCAAGTACCTCAAGAAGGAACTTGGTGTTAACTATCCAAGGTTACTCAGAGAACATGACTGAAAATATAATTGGGTTATGTAGGAGTTGGATCAGAGGGATCCAAGTAATAGTGGGATGCTGAAAATTAATATCAGCATAATATGTAGTTGCAAGTCCATTAACATCCTAAGATATTAGAAGAAGAAATCATGAGGTAGATATCAAGCTAATGGGAATGCAGGACAACACTCCAAGAAGGAAATCAAGAATAATAGAGGATTGTTGATGCATTCCAAAGGTATTGAATATATTTCCAAGCCAAGAAAGTAGAATGTTGATTATAAGACTGATAAGAGGCATGGGGGCTTATCCTATCATCAACTAATAAGGTAGAATCAAAATCGTTTAATGGTAGCTATGCAGGTAAGTATTTCTCTTTTGAAATTATGTTGCATAGTTTCCAAAAGGAAATTCAAGTAAGAATTTCCCCAGATTGAATTTTTATAATACGAAGTATGGTATTGTTTAAGAGCATTAACATGAATAAGTTACCACTAGGTGTGGTAAAGACTAGAGGGATGTTATAGTTATCAAAGCTTATTAGCTTTTGAATGCACACATTGACATAGTAGCATGTTATGTTAATTTGGTTATGCAGTAATAACCAAAGAAATAAAAGATAAGAAACTATTATAGGAATGATGTCAGGAAAGCTAGTCATGTATGAGACCAGTACATGGTTGGATATGGCAAGGTATGGATATAAAAATGTTACATACCACACAAATACCCAATGAGCTTCCTACCTTTAAGGAAAACTTGGAATGAAACCTTTTTTATAACACTAATGCACACCACCAAATTATATTGTTGGTGTAGTGTTCGGGTCCAAAAGGAAGGCATCCAAATAATCGAGAAAATTTTGATAAGTGTGTGGATAATTTGTCAAGACATTGGCCAAATTTCCAATTTATGGATGGCGAGATATAATACTTAGATAAGGATCATTTTGAAAATCAATGCAAAGGTGCATTGAATAAATAGGCATTGAGAGTTGCACTCATGCCTAGTAAGTGGCAGAGTTGCACTCATACATGATAGAATTGTATACTTAAATTCATTTCCTGAATGTGTTTTGTGAGTGCATGCATATATATTATTGCATGTAAATAATTATACTAACGGCTAAAGTGTTGATAACTCATGAAATTGAGAACATTTCATGAGATGTTAGACATTCTGTAATGTCCCCAAGGCCGAGCCCTATTGTAAATATTGTTTATGAAATGAATTGTAAATATGTTTTATAGGATGGTGAGATGAGTTTATATAAGCTAGTGGGCTTATGTGATTGTTAGGCCAGAGAGCCTAAGAATTGAAGGCCAAGAGCCTGATTTTGTACTTGTATTTATGTGGAACAGTAATAAAATATAAACACCACCACGTGCAGACCGACCACGATGAGTGAGTGATGGGGGACTAAGCTTCCACAGTGTGGGCAAGGGATTAGGGGCTGGAAGGTGGGAAAATGGACTAAGTGTTGATTCCAGGGCCAAGCCTAGGGGCTTAGGTCCTTGGGAATAATATTTTAATATTATTCCAAAAGACATGTGAATAATATGTTTTATCCTAAGTTCTTTTGGAAGGAAAAACAACTTCCGAATGGAAGGAACACATGCTGAAGGAATGCATGCAGTTGCATGGGTGGCAAGTGTCGAACCAGGCACATGAAAATAAAATGGCTGAGATGAGCCATATTGGGGGTTCCTCCTCCATTCTACCTAGCCATCTGAGCATGAACCCGTCGAACCTCGGTAAGGGATACTCTCGTGGCTCTGAAACAGAAAGGCCTGTGTCTATATTTTCTTCTGGAAGGCTAGTACACCCCTTCAGTTGTGAACCGTTAAGTCTAAGTTGACCCCTGCATGGACAAATCATCACGCATCCCTCAGAACCAGAGCGTGAGTCTATCCCATGCTACTGGATTGAGAAAACGGAAGTGTCCCATCCCTGCTAAGTCGGGTTATA
>JASDQU010214773.1:4472-18380 GCA_032191745.1 Picea mariana | reverse complement strand
GAGGATTGTATCTTCCTCTTGGAGGTTTATCCCTCCCTTTACATTTGGAAGCTATAGCTACCTTTGGAAGTCATTACTTCCCTTGAACAATAACTATTGATTATTTCTCATATATTGTGCATGGTGTATTGTGGTGTATTGGTGTAACTCTTATACTATTGTTCATTGCTCATTGTATATAATTGAATGGTTTAAGTATAAGTTGAAAAAGGTTTTAAATTGTACTTGATACTGATTCACCCCCCTCTTAGTATCAACAAGTATGATGCAGGAGCATCGCTCCATGTATTCAAGTGCTAGAAATCCAACACATCCATGCACTAGGAGGGAGTGGATCCCAAAGAGGATGTGCCAGTCCTTTCAAATTTAGCCTAAATTTAATTTTTGTTTAATGTAATCAAATACTTGAATGCTCGAGAAAAGCTGAGGTATGTTTTTAAATAGGCTGAAGTTATTGTAAGATGTAATATCTCCTTTAATGGTTGACAGTAGGAGGGATCTGGATTTGATTCAGACTAGATTCCCATTGAATGTAATTCAATGCAATTCAATGTGAGTAGGTGGATGGAGGGAAGGCTCGAGGAGACCCTCTTTTGTAAAATTATCTTTGTATCTATTTTCATTAGTGAGAGTAGGAGATGAAGAGTTATAGATGAGTGAGGATGAGAGAGATGAATAGAGGACAGGAAGTGTTGAAGACTCTGTAGCAGTCCATCCTTTGTAAATATTTGTGCAGATACATATAGATATAATGCAAAAGCAATTTTTCCTGCATATGAGGTGTTTGTGTTCTTATGTGTGATGAATGGTTATTCTATGAATGTCTTTATGTTTTTATTCATGTATGTTGTAGATGTATGAGAGTAGGTTACACTTGTAGGTTTATATAGATTTCCCTATCTGTATATTTCTGAGTGGTTTTGGGATCTTAGGATGGTGCAAGGAGTGCATAGCAGAGTATTGAAACTCTGTGAAGCCAGTGCCAGGAGTGCACTTGAATTATGTTTTGAGTTCAAAGAGAGAGCGTGCCAGGTGGGCACACCACAATTATTCTAAAGTTCAGAAGGAATAGTGCAAGGAGTGCACATCAGGGTTGATGAACACCCCAAGGAATATTTACCAGAGTTACTAAATACTCTGAGGGATATGCAAGGAGTGCATTGAGAAGGTGAAAGGAGTGCGTGATAACTTTATTTCGAGTTCTAGGAGGAAGTTTCCAGGAGGGTACAAAAAAAGGTAAAGATCAGGAGGACTGCTGCAAGTATGCATAGAGAACACAAGGATTGTGCAAATGAACTTATAGAGTCAAGGTTTCAGGAGGTAAGTGCAAGGAGTGCACAAAGCCAACAAATTTCTAAAATGTTGGACAAGCTCAGGAGGACAAGCATAGAGTGCTAGGAGGGAACAATATATCATTTGGAGAGAAAAAGAGGGTCGAGACCCTTAAAGGTTGAGTGATTTATAATCTTAGGAGAGATAGTGCCATTGTGCACGAGGACTCTGTAAGGAGTGTAGAAGGAGAGAAACTTATAAGGTTCTTGATTAGGAGAAGCAACACAAGTGTGCGTCGAGACCTAAGTCTCTTGAAGTTGAAAAAAGATCAGAAGGAATAGTGTTCAAATAGTGTAGGAAGAAGCCAAGTCACTGAGATTTTCAAAGGGAAGTTCAAAGGCCAAGGTCCATTAAAAAACCTCGAAGGATTTGGGAGCTCAGGAGGTGTAGCACAGGTGTAGGTCAAGCGGTCAACTCACAAAGAAATATTCAAAGGCCAGCCCTTTGAAAAATTCAGAAAATCCTTCATCAGAAGGAAAGCGCAGCAACATCAACAAGGAGAAATGATGACAACCATTGGTTCAGTTGCTAGGAGTGATATGAACCATTAGATTGAGTCCAAACAAGAGAAGGAGCGTGCACAGAGAAGTAGAAATATTGTCTATCGGGTCTAGGCATGAGGATCACAAGTCATCAGATCCAGGTGAGTAGCTTGAGGTTTAACCCTGCAAGTTGTTAAAATTTCATGTGTTTGATTGAAGTCCGGATTGAACTCAAGGAGGATTTATCGAAGAGGAGAAATCAACTTCTGATATCCATTCAAGTGTTTTCTAGAGAGTGGATAGTCATTGGATCAGGAGGAGTTGCATGAGGTTTAATCAGTGAAATCCTTTGGACTTCATGCATTTTGGGAAATTTCGGGCACAGAGTGATCAGGACCACCAAAGTCCCAAAGGGAGGAGATAATCATAGTTGTCCATCATAGTGGATACATGTTGACAGATCGTGAAGTCTGGAGTCACAACACTCCAGAGTATTCAAGGCATGGATTGTGCAAGTTTTTCGAAGCTCCAAAGGCCAAATCAAATCTTAGTTGTTGGCACCAGGAGCACATGGCAGCAGATCCTGGAATCCAAAAAACCAGAACTCTGGTAGAATAAAATGTTGGAGTAGGCAGGATCACCAAAGCTTTGAACAATGGAGAATATCTCAGTCGTTCCTTGAGAGGGACACGTGACGGGAGATCATGTACTCCGAATAATGGTCACTCCAGAGGAATTGGATAAAGTATATGTGAATTGGTCGGACTCCTGAAGTGTCGGAGTCTTGGAGACCATCGCATTCATCCGTTGCTAAGGATACATGTCAGAAGATCTTACACTCTGGAAAGTAGACACTCCAGGAGAATTGGGGTGTGGTGTAATGAAAATTCACTGAAGCCCAAAGGGGATTGATCTGGACCATCAATCAATCAGAATATTATGGGTCATCGATCTAAGACTCAGTGTAATTTTTGTTTCAGTGGTCCGAGAGATTTGTGGAAAGGGTATTGTGAAGAAATCGTCGAATCCTAGAAACATAATCTGATTCGTTGATCTGTGGAGAGAGGAGAGCCATTCAATTTTCCTTTTCAACAATCGACACTTTGTAGATGTTGCGTGTGTTTGGACACAATTTGAAATCACTGTAGGCTGGAGTGTTGAATTAGCACGCTATTTACTAGCGCCTAGTCATAGCCTTTTGTCATTTTATGATTTGGCCTAAGGAAGAGGGCTAGGGGCCCGAAATTGTTTCAAAATAAGAAGGGGGATTAGTAAAATCCCATGGGTTCAATGTTTGGACCCGCACAGGAAAATTTTAGGACCTTTGGACATTAACAGGGGGTTTAGCAAAGATTGACGAGCTGATTCAGCTCCCGATTGGAACGATCCTTGACCAAGAGGTCAGCAAACTCTGGGTGAGGGAGGGGGTCTACATCACCAGAGATGATTTTAAGTATGGAAATTTATTTTAAAATGTAGAAACCTTGGCGAATCTTTCTAATCCTTCATATGTCAACTATAAATGTTCGGCTATATTTTTGTGAAAATATTCAAATTACTAAGTATTTTATAGAGTTTTTATAAAATTTTGGCGATTTTTAAGGTACAATAATTTTATCCTATAGAATATGGGTGAATCATTTTTAAAATAGCGAATCTCTTTTTTGGAAAACCATGGAAAATTAGCCCATGAGCAAAATTTAGCCCCTAAAATCATCCCTATACATCACTGATCCACCCGAGTTTAAACTTGATTTAATCACTTATATCGAAATGGGTATTGGGATCACTCTTTCTACAGTCTGGAGTGACTTTTAGTGCTAAATGATTTGGCGTCTTTGTCAAGGATGAAGTTGAATATCTTCCCTGGGAGAATGACATAGAATAGATCCATCTCTTGATGGTAGACAGGAGTAGAACACTAGTTTGACAAAAATCTTCTACCTGGTGAATCTAGCTTCATTATAGATGCATATATTGGCGACTTCACTGGTTTGAAATGGACAAGATATTTTCTCAGATGTATGCATTTTGTGATTTTTCAAATATATCTGGTTTTCCAAATCTCGTGCATGATAGAAGTGAATGGGAAGGTCCTCTTCCTAGGTTTAAAGAAGAATATTGGGAAGTTCCAGCTAAGTTCTTATTAAATTTTCATGATTGCATGCTTAAATTGAATGTTATACATGAAGACCTCCTGATCGAGTTGTTTAGATACTCCTTGGAGGGAAAATCCCCTGACTGGTGTAGATCTCTTCCTCCCTCAAGTATTTCATCATTACAAGAGTTGCATACCGTGTTTCATAATCATTGCAAAATATTTTATCCGAATGATCTTGTTTTTTAAAAATGTTGTAAAGAATTTGAATTCTACATCCAACATTCAAATAGTAATTCTTCTGGTTATAAGGATGAAGCAGAAAAAACTATTAAGCATGTAGAGGAGGAGTAATCCCCATTTAAAACCTTCTCTAGTTCTTTAGTTTTCAAAGAAGAGTCTATTGATTGTCTTAATGATAAGGATGTTGGTGATAGCAACATTATAGGAACATTTTTCCTTGACCCAAATCTCTCTAACATTTTTGAGTTTGATGCAGAGGCTGCTCCAAATTTTTATGAAGATCAAGTTGTTTCTTTTGAGTATTCATATGCCAAAGAAAAAATGTACACATCATCATATGATAGTTATGAAAAGGAAACTTTTCATGAATAAATAGTTGTAGAATAATAATTTTTGTGGGTCTTTCTGTTGATTAATTGGGTTGGTTGTCATTGATGTCAACCCTTGAAGAAAGTCCGGTAGTGAATTCCAGTAGCACAAAGGTTTGGGTAATGGACCCAATTTTTTTTATGTTAAATGGTATGAGTTTTGATATATTTGTAGGTAATACTATTCTATATGGATAGTACATGTCATGCCATTTCCGGTGGTATGTGCAACGTCACGTCACTCCTCATGGTTAGAGAGTTATGGCCATGTGAAGTTGGAGAACCCTCATGAGTCATCTAGAAGCCCCAAAAGGTCAAAGTAGTCAAAGCGTTTTCAAAGAAGAAATTATCTGAGTGTACTATAAGTCAAAGTGGATACAAAAGAAATTATTTAAATAATAAAGTTAATGGAGAAATTACTAAGTGGACAAGTGGTTAGAAGTGGGTTAGCCCTAAAATAAGGAAAGTGATTTAAGAGATTTTAGAAGGTAAATAATAAAGTGAAGTGATGAATGGATTATAAGTCAAAATGGATACAAAATAAATTATTTAAATAATAAATTTAATGGATAAATTACTAAGTGGACAAGTGGTTAGAAGTGGGTTAACCCTAAAATAAGGAAAGTGGGTTAAGATGATTAAAAGGTAACACCTTGAGGAAGCTACATGAAAGTATAAATAAGAGGCAAGGCTCTCTCATTTTTAACACACTTGAGAATATTGAATATATACAAGTGTCTGAGGTAACCAAAGGATATCTAAGTCAAATTTCAGAGGGAAGGTGAAGTAAAGAAGGCCGAAATTCAAGGGAGGATAAATTCTTTTGATGATGCTTTCTAAGGTATGTTATTTATAGGTCATCTCACCATTTTCGCAATAACCTTTTTTCTAGAATGATTCAGACTGTGAAATTGGGAGGCCGTTGAGGAATCATATCCAAGTAGCTGTGATAAAAATTTCATCTTGTGGGTCATTGAATTTTTGGAGTTACACTACGTGGAAAATAGGGTTTGTGGCTAGTCCTAAAACTAGTCTAAAACATGTGTTTCGGGTAAAAATGTCATAATTTCTTCATAACAGATCCAAATTCATTAAGAAAAAATGTATTGGTTAGAGTATAGTCTGTAGTATTCTTTGTACCATTTTCATATCCATATAATAAATATTCTCTGTGGGGCATTCTCTACAAGTTCTCTCTCTAGAATAAGCCAGAATTAGTCATGACTCAATAAGCATGGAAGAACTACATGGAATCTTCACAGCATATGACATGAGAACTAAACAGAAAAATCTAGATATAAAAGAAGTAGCTTTCAAAGCATCCAAAAGGTCAAAGAAAAAGGGAAAGAAAAAGGAAAAAGAACATAGCAACAACAGTGGCATCTCAGAAGATGATGAAGAAATGGCCAACTTTGTCAGAAGATTGAACAAGGGAACCAATGACAGATATAAAGGTAAGTTTCCATTGATTTTTTTTTATTTGTGATGGTATTGGTCATTTTTCTAACAAATGTCCTCATATGAAAAATAAGAGGAATGATTAAGATTACTCAAATACAAAACAAACATATAAAGGAAAAAGAACCACAAAGAAAGCTTTCAAGAAAATATTATGCACCAAAGAAGACATCTCCTCATCAAATGAAGATGAAGTCAGTGATAGTGAGACATAAAGAGTTCTATTCATGGCAGGATAAGACTATGTTATCACTCAAGGATTCCTTCTAGGTTGTAGGTCAAAGGAGCCTGGTAACTTAAAATGTGAATGATTTTGTGTTTTGTGTTTGGATCAAATGGGAAATACTGACCTACTGGATTTGTATCAATATAGTCAATTGTATACAACAGATGAGACAATGCTCCCAAGAATCAATGCCCAGGTAAATAGCTTAACAGGTGGGTGAAAAATTCTAAATTTATCAACCAGATCAGATGGGTGATGGGTTGAATAAAGATAGTACTTATTTCTTATTTGATCAAGCTTATGAACTAAATAATGAGATAAAAATCATTAGCATTTAAGACAAACTTAAATCAATAACAACCATCAAAGTACAAGAAAAGAAGTAAATGGAAATCTAACATCAATAGATGAGAGGAACTTGTGATCTGTATTATATCATATGAAAATTCTATTACAATATGGTGTAGCCTCAGTCTCTCTAGACTCGAACCTATTAGACTGTGGCCTCTATCGGTTTAAATAAGTTTAACAAAACAATTTTATATCCTCAAATGATTGATCTCAGAATTACAAGTGTGTACAATTCTAATCATTCACATGATTCTAGGAAATAGATCCTATTCTCAAGGAGAAATTTGATTCATAATTTGATCTTCAACATATTCGACCTCTTCAGCAAACTTCTAGTGATGACAAGGCAACTTGAGATCTTTCTTTGACAATTGGTCATATCTTAAACCAAAAAATTGGAAATCTTCATAACTTATTTGCCTTTTATATGCCTCAAATCTCTGATAAGCTTTATAGTCTTTGACAGCTACACAAGTCTTCATTAGCTGCTGGATGAAGTTGAAAATGCCACCTTGACAGACAAGTCATTCTTTTGTCACTAATATGCAACAAACTTTATCTCTTTTACCTTGCTGGCACCTCCAAAACTGGGACAACACATTGAAACAAATCTTCTTAATAATAATCTTAACATATAAATCATCCTCGTGCCCTTTAGGATGATAAAACTTAGATCTATGCAAAAATAGTGCCATTCTGCCCTTCTCTGTGATTTCGATGACTTAAAGAAAGAGAATTCTAACTTGAAAGCCATTGAATAATTTGCTTTTGGTGGCTAAGAAAATATGTGAAAGCCTACCTAATCCACCGAAAGCTCTGTTTTGAAAACTCAAGCTCATCTGTATGTATTCTCTGATAACAAAATGATCAGAGAGATAATGTGTTCTTTCTTTTCCAATTCTGCAACAATAAGCACTGCTTTGATAGTAATCTTGATTAGCATGTGTTTTCATTGATTCACAATCTTTAGAAGAGAGAGTTGTCTTGCATTTTTTTGTTTGTAATGCACACATCCAAATGGAATCACCTGCAAGAAACTTGTTATTGCATACATTAATGAAACACTCAAAACCTTCAAGGTAGGGCTCACATCATTGTTTCAACTTTGCATGCAAATGAAGTGATCTTTACAGCTGTGGCTTATAAGAACATTCTTGGATTAAGAAGAGAGGACACAACACCATAGAATAACCACCAGTATGAGGATACAACAACTACTGCTTCATTCAAAATCCTGACAAGCACTAAACAACTAACATTAAGCTTTGACTGTAAAATAGGTCCAATAACCAAAGATGGACAAATGGATAATGAGGTCAAGTCCATTTTCATTTGAATAATGCCAAGCACCCTGCTCAAATCAACTAGTGAGAGTTTGTTGTATAAATTTCATTGCTTATAGTGCACACACTCAGATGGAATCAACTCATACAATCCTTGGATTTGAGATTTGTAAGGTAGAGGCTCAGATCATCCATTTCAACTTTCTCTAGCTTTGGAAAATCTATGTCAACTATTATAGAAATAGTACACTCATCAGGTGGATGCCAAAGTACTCTAAAAGCTTGTAATAACTTCATGTTGTTCCCGAGGTTTATCTTTTCAATCAGCTCTAGCAGATTTTTTGTGCCCTATAGTTTGCCCTGAACCAATGATGATACATTGGTGAAGAGATCATGCAGAGTATTACCAAGTGGTTTCTCCTTCTCTATTTCTTTCCTGTCCATTAAATGTTAATCCACAAAACAATGGAAAAGAAGGAACACATATTTGAATCTCTGAAACAAAAAGAGATCAAATACAAATGAAATGTGATATAGAGAGGTTGATGGGATCATTTAGTTGTTGTTGCTGCATCAACCTTCTGGAAGAAGCTTACAGAGGTAGAGTGTACAGACTATGATAAAATCTTAGGAGTTGGAATAACCGATATTGAAAAAATATTTGATGCTCGATGTGATTACCCATGCTTTGGATAAATGACAATCTATTCTAGAAACCATGTATCCAATATGGCAGACTACACCTTAGAAATATGCACTTCAAGTCTCCAATGTATTTCCGAACATTAAATGTAGACAAAAAATTCCCAAATTCACACTTTCCCATCATGGTCCTCTTCTTTTTGCAATAAGCTGTACACAGCTCCTTCGCTATCAATTATTGAGGGCATGAGTATAAATTTTCATACATCATCACGAGTTTGATCAAAGCATTTTTGTATCCTCTGCAATAGCCAGAAGGCAAGAACCCTTTGAACTCTTGTTTTCATAATGTATTGCTCCGATCAATGCTTTTGATCCTTATCATTTATGTATTTGCAGGTGCTCATAGCTTTTCACTCCTCCTCATGGATAGATACCTTCGTTCCTATCAAACATTCCAACAACAAATGCTACGTTTCTCCATTGGATAGCTGCACACACATTCTCTTCTTGCAAATCAGGCATTTTGGAAACTGTCTATTTGCGTTCAGATATCAAATCCCCATGCATCGGATGATTTGTATCCTTTGTATTTGTATCTTGGCACACTGATGTGAAATAACAAACATCGACACCTATACAATCTTGCAAAATGATAACCGGGCTCTGTTATGAGTTTTGGTAAGAGGGAGCCATCGATCTACTGATAGTGAGCTTGCAAACCCTGCAGTTGTCATTCATTCAACAACTCAACAATCTGGCATCTGTAATTGCACTTCATACTTTGATGAGTAATGGCAATATCATATGACCTGGACCTAGCGCTTTGGGCACTTCATGCTGAGCTGTGCGTTGTGTGATACGACCCATAGCTTGACTTGTTACTTGTGCCTAAGGCTTAACTCATGGCTTGGATTTGAGTTGAATGGGATTAATATGCAAACTTGGAGTTTAGCTTGACCTATCAACTGGACATATCGACTTTTTTATATCGATAGACATTAAAGTGTTCTAGTTGATAGGCTAGATTTATGTCTTGGTCAGTGACTTAGTTTATGTGATGACTTAGAATGTGGCCTCGACTATATACTTTGGTCTATAGATTAGAATTAGTTGTAGGATTAGAATTAGGTCTTAGAATGATTCAATTAAGCGTACACAACACTTCTAGACAAAAAAGGCTAAAATAAATAAATAAAATTATATTGTTTTTATCAACAGATATGAGAAGCCCTAAAAATGAATGAAGGCATATGAAAACCGATAAAAGAGTTGTGTTTTACTGACATGTAGGTCATAGATGAAGTCACAAGAGTTTGGAGAAAACATGGTCAATGGGAGTTTGGTCAAAAATTTGGAGATAAAACACTGGCCATAAGTCTAAGGAAAATGACACGTTAAGCAATGAACGAATGAAATTCCTCAAAATTTAGAAAATCATTTGAGGAGATAACATTTTCTCCAACTAGGATGAATGCCTCCCTGTGAGGTTTCCAAGAACCTAGCAGTTCCAGTTGCCTTTACCATTGGGCTATGGAGTCATCTGGTCTGTGCAATTTATCTTCTGCAAACCTGTAGCCTGCATGTAGCCTGCTTTGCTTATTCAACAACCAATAAATAAAAGAATCTGCTTGCTCAGATCAAGAGCTTATTTCCTATCTAATCCTACTCTAACCATTGTATTGATTCTTAATCAAGTAAACTCATGCTTCCAATGAAGCCATATCAGAAATTGATTTACTAATAATCTCCTTGACGCAGACCCAAAAAATAATCAAAGCCATGTCCTGTAGAAAGATAATTGGAAAAGATGATAGAATTGTCCTTCGTCTGAAAAAAATATTTTGATGTTTATGTTACTCATGGATTCCATAAAATCAACAAAAGGGTCATGAAAGACACAAATAAATACCTCTTCATGAAACTATTCCAACTGAAAGAAAAGTTGTTGTTCTTTTTCTTCACTGATCTCAATGCTGAATGTGGACTGCTCAACCTCTGTTGGAGAACCATGCATGATGAATTGTTGATCTGAATTTTTCAGCTCATCATCTTCACCATATCTCTGTAATTTGAATTCATCACGATGATATGATGACCTATCACAGCTGATAGTTTTTGAAAGAAGAGAAAAAGCAATATGTTCTTGATCTTCTATATCATTGCCTTCCTCATCATCAACAACCTTTATATCAAAAACTGAAACAAAGGGTTCAAAAGGAAGATAGTACTCTTGATGTTCCTTATGAAGATAATATGATTTTTGCAAATAATGTTCCTCATGATTGTTGCAATATTCCTTTGTCTGCAAATTTGGAAGCTGAGGGATGCCCTCAACACTTGTTGCAGATTCAAATCCGTCACATGCCAATCTATCAATCTACCCATTTTTATCTGAGATCTCAAAAGAAATGACCTGGTCTTTATGCGAATTAGAAACAATAGTTACATTTGATATGATGTCAAAAGTATCTGCAAACCTGATGTCAAAATGGAGGTCATATAGAACCTTTGGATATTTATTAAAAGTATCCTCTTCAACCACATACTTTTAAGCACAATCATACTTTTCATGTCCATTAATTTGACAAAATGAATTATATTCATGACAACATTCTGGAAAAAGGACATCCGCTGAAAACTTATCTTTGCAAAATGAATGGAAAGCAGCATGGAAATATTTCAAAGAGATGATAATTGCAGTAGGAAGAGATCGGTACCAATCACGAGCAATCCCCTCTAATGAAAAACCAAAGAGCTTGATCTGAACATCCTCATGCACAATTTGCAACCGATGAACGAAATCATGAAAATCCAACAAATGTTTAGCTGGAACTTCCCACTCTTCTCCTTGAAATCTGGGAATACTATTTTCCCATTCATCTCTACTAGGCACTGGATTAGGGAAACCAATGATATTTGAAAAATCATAGAAAACATATCTCTTAGCTAAGATCTTGTTCATTTCATACCAGTGGAGTCGCCAACAGATTTCAAAACAATGGAGTTGCCACTGAATCCGTCCTTCATGGATTTTCTAGATAGATGATTACAACCAAGATAATGTCTAGTATTTGTCTATCATCAAAGGTTGGATCTATGTCATCTCCCAAGGAAGATGAGCTTCAATCTCCTCCCCTTGGCAACTCCACCAATTTGTTATCACTCTAGGAGTCCTTCTAGGCTATAGGTCAAAGGAGCCTGGTAACTTAAAATGTGAATGATTTTGTGTTTGTGTTTGGATCAAATTGGAAATACTGACTAACTGGATTTGTATCAAGATAGTCAATTGTATACAACATATGAGACAATGCTCCCAAGAATCAATGCTTGGGTAAATAGCTTAACTGGTGGGTGAAGAATTCTAAATTTATCAACAAGATCATATGGGTGATGGGTTGAATAAAGATAGTACTGATTGCTTATTTGATCAAGATTATGAACTGACTAATGAGATAACAGTCATTAGCAATTAAGAAAAACTTAAATCAATAACAACCATCAAAGTACAGGAAAAGAAGTAAATGGAAATATGACATCAATAGATGAGAGGAACTTGTGATCTGTATTATATCATATGAAAAGTCTATTACAATATGGTGTAGCCTCAATCTCTCTAGAATCGAACCCATTAGACTGTGGCCTCTATTGTTTTAAACAAGTTTAACAAAACAGTTTTAGATCCTCAAATGATGGATCTCAGAATTACAAGTGTGTACAAATATAATCAATCACATGATTCTAGGAAATAGATCCTATTCTTAAGGAGAAATTTGATTGATAATTTGATCTTCAACATATTCGACCTCTTCAACAAACTTCTAGTGATGACAAGGCAACTTGAGATCTTTGTTTGACAACTGGTCATATCTTCAACCAAAAAATTGGAAAGCTTCATAACCTATTTGCCTTTTATATGCCTCGAATCTCTAATAACCTTTATAGTCTTTGAAAATTGCACAAGTCTTCATTAGCTGTTGGATGAAGTTGAAAATGCCACCTTGACAGACAAGTCATTCTTCTGTCATTAATATGCAACAAACTTTATCTCTTTTACCTTGTTTGCACCTCCAAAACTGGGATAGCACATTGAAACAAATCCTCTTAATAATAACCTTAAATTATAAATCATACTCGTTCCCTTTAGGATGATAAAACTTGGATCTTTGCAAAAAGAGTGCCATTCTACCCTTCTCTGTTCTTTCGATGGCTTAAAGAACCAAAATTCTAACCTGTAAGCCATCGAAAGATCTACTTTCGGTGGCTAAGAAAACCTATGAAAGCCCGCCTAAGCCACCAAAAGCTTTGTTTTGAAAACTAAATCTCATCTGTATGTATTCTGTGATAACAAAATGATTAGAGAGACAATGTGTTCTTTCTTTTCCAAATCTGCAATAGTAATCATTGCTTTGACAGTAATCTTGATTAGCATGTGTTTTCATTGATTCCAAATCTTTAGAAGAGAGAGTTGTCATGCATTTTTCTGTTTGTAATGCACACATCCAGATGGCATCACCTGCAATAAACTTGTTAATGCATACATTAATGAAACACTCAAAACCTTCAAGGTAGGGCTCACATCATTGTTTCATCTTTACATGCAAATGAAGTGATCTCTGCAACTGTGGATTATAAGAACATTCTTGGATTAAGAAGAGAGGATACATCACCATAGAAGAACCACCAGGCTAAGGATACAACAACTACTGCTTCATTCAAAATCCTGACAAGCATTAAACAACTAAAATTAAGCTTTGACTGTAGAATAGGTCCAATAACCAAAGATGGACAAATGGATAATGAGGTCAAGGCCATTTTCATCTGAATAATGCCAAGCACCCTGCTCAAATCAACTAGTGAGAGTTTGTTGTATAAATTTCATTGCTTATAGTGCACACACTCAGATGGAATCAACTCATAAAATCCTTGGATTTGAGCTTTGTAAGATAGAGGCTCGGATCGTCAATTTCAACTTTCTCTGGCTTTGGAAAATCCATGTCAAATATTATAGAAATATTACACTCATAAGCTGGATGACAAAGCACTCTAAAAGCTTGTAATAACTTCATGCTGTTCCTAAGGTTTATCTTTTCAATCAGCTCCAGTAGATTGTTTGTGCCCTATAGCTTGCCCTGAGCTAGTGATGATACATTGGTGAAGAGATCATGCAGAGTATTACCAAGTGGTTTCTCCTTCTCTATTTCTTTCCTGTCCATTAAATGTTAATCCAAAAAACAATGGAAAAGAAGGAACACATATTTGAATCTCTGAAATAGAAAGAGATCAAATAAAAATGAAATGTGATATAGAGAAGTTGATGGGATAATTTAGTTGTTGTTGCTGCATCAACCTTTTGGAAGAAGCTTAGAAAAGTAGAGTGTACAGACTGTGATAAAATATTAGGAGCTGGAATAATTGATATTGA
>JASDQU010214772.1:0-12266 GCA_032191745.1 Picea mariana | reverse complement strand
TTTTAGCAAAATGAGACATCACTCAACTAAGAACCTTAGAATAGGGAAACAAAAGAATAATGTAGCAAGGATTTTAATTGTGGTGAAACCATGCTAACTAAGCCTCTATCCACCTAGAATATTACTAGTTCTAACCACTTAAAAAATTGCAAGAACTCCTCTCATTTAAAAGGTGTTTTTTATATTTAACATAGATTAATTCACACAGTGTAGAGTATATTTTATTTTTTTATTGGATTTGTCAATTGGATGTAATTTCAGTGGTTGTATGGAGAAGTCGTTACTTTTCTCATTTGAATTCAAATCTCATTTTTTAATATGTTTGGTTTTAATGAACTAATTGTTGATGCTTTATAAATGATTTATTCATGAGTTGTTGTCTTGACCTTATGCCTTGAAAAATTTAGGGTTTTTCCTAGGTACCATCCTCAAAATGAGGCAAAGTGCTTAAGAAGTTTCTTTTAGGATATATTACCTCGGGAAAAAAAATCATTAAACCCCTTATTTCATTTTGAGGTTTGAGATCCCATATTAGACTAGTTAGTCCTAGGCCATGTTGGGCCTCAAAGTTTTCATACTATTCCTTGGGGTTAAAAGTTTCCTCATTGAGCATGTTAATTAAAGGTGATGCTCTAGTTTGATGTGTGACACTCAACATGTTAATTGAAGATGATGYTTTGGTTTGAGGTTAGGGTTTGTCATTTTGAGAAACTTATTTGTTATGGTAATTATWCAAGTTTGATATGAAATAGAGGTGATGGACCTAACTATTCTCTAAGCTTATGAAGAAAGATAACATTAACTTTATTTCAGTAATGATTGAAGTGGTAAGTGTAGGATGTGATATCTCCTTRTAATGTATGTACAATGCAATTCTCCCTTTTTGAGAATGAATTAAGGAAAGTGTCAAAATGCTAGCATATTAATACACCTCCACCATCAAAAATCAAAAGGGAAGAGGAGACTAAATGTGGGATCCCACTCTAGAGCAAGATGCTTAAGTAGGAGTTATTTCCACTTGCTTTTTTCAACATGAGGGGTCTCCTAATGGGATGAATAGATCTTTTTTGGTGATAACAATGTTGTTCACAAACCAAATTGTTCACGATAAATTGATTTTCTAACATGTTCATACCTACATACTTCAAAACTTTTGATAAATATCTAAATAGAATGACTAATTTAAATAGAATGACTAAACATCTCCTATCATAAATAATGAAATTTATAATTATTTATAAAAAAATTAATTACAACTTTAAAGATACACATTTATAAATTATTTTCTCAATTCTATTTTTTTTATTTATAATTATTTATAAATAAACTAATTACATTTTTAAAAATATACATTTATAAATTATTTTCTTAATATTTTTTTAATAATAATTACCTTAAATGATATGAACTTTCTTCTTAACCTTGCTAAGCCATGATCACTTCTAAATGCACCATCAAATTAAACTTTATCAACCCTTCCTAAATATGACTCCAATGAGAACTTGTTTCCCTAACTTTTGTCTTTTAAATGGAAAAGCAAATGGTATAAACACAATGTTTAATAAGTAGGTGGAAAACATCCATTTCTCAATAAGCTTTATTAGAATTTAACAATAATTTCGATCAATCTGACATATTTGAAGTTGTTCTAAGTTCATGAGTCGAATTGAGAACCCTTGGACATAGTGAAGCCATACAAATGATCAAAGTTCCAACCAAAATTTTAATATAAAATTAAAAAAATTTGTTTATCATTTATTTTAAAATATATAAAAATTATGGAAATATATAAAAATTTAAGTAAGATTACTAGAGATATATTTATAGATTTCTTAAAAAAATTAAAATGTATTTATAAAATCTCTTAAGATGAAGAATAATTCAATTACCAATCATAATAATAATTAGTAATCTTAAAAAAATTTAATCAAATTTAAATCTATAATCTATAGTTTCTTTATTAACACCATGCCTTTAAGTGGATGATTCAATGAATTGAGTTAACCCTTTACCTCATAAAATTCTTACTTATAGCAAGGAATCATAGAATACCAAACTTCCTTGTAACATCATAACACAAACACATAATAGATACATCTTATAACATATAAACACATTGAGAGAGTAACATCTTGTATCTCATTAATGAAATTAATTAAGATTATGTTTCTCATTAATAGAATTAATGAGAAGTTTATAATTATAATTTTTTTAAAATTTATAAATTTAAAATTAAAATTAACTTTTTTTAATAAATTCAATTTCAAAAGTAAAACTTATTTATATTTATTTAATCTTGAATTTATGTGAGGTGTAWTTTTTTTTTWAAATATTAAAAACTTGAAATTGGTATGTTCATAACTTTACTCTTTCTTTATATTTAGATTAAGATAAACTTAACATTTTAATTAAAATTATATTTTATTATTTATATATTTTACACATTAAAATACTTATTCTCCTTCTTTATATTTAGATTAARTTAAACTTAACATTTTAATTAAAACTATATTTTATTATTTATATTAATATTCTATTATTTATATATATTATACATTAAAATACTTATTCTCCATATAAGTAAATACATAATTTTTAATTATTTATTTAAATTTGAATATTTAATTACAATTTTTATTAATTYATTGTCTTATTCTMATATAACTACTTTGGCATGTTAGCAAATAAACAACTTAAAATTAGGGAAACATAAACAAAAAATGGTAAAGGAATTAAAACATAAATRGAAAATAATAAGGAAATGTTGGGATTTTAACCCAAATTACTTGACAAAAGGAAGTAACTCTACTTGAGTTACATTTCCACAAAAATATTTCATTAAAAGTGTAGATTTGAAATGAAACTAGTCTAACATATGCATGCAAATAATGAATGATGCAAAGCTGAGATAAATATTAGCATTTAATACATCATGAGCAGGTCTAATGGTTAAGAACATGTGTTTCCTCCTAAGAGGTCACAAGTTCAAATCCATAGGGGGGTAGGGTATGTATACCTCTATAGACTTTAGAAGTCAAATTGTTGTGCGGAGGGGGTCCATTGTCCCACAAACAAGGGGGGGATACACCAATTTGGTGTCTGGCTTGGCTGTGACCTTAAAATTAGATTATTATTATTATTGGGAAAAGTAAGAAATTAGAGATAGATGGGTGCCAAAATTTGAACCTAAACAAAACCCCCAAGATGCCATTTTTTTCTTCTTTCTCTAAAGACAACAATAAACATTATCAAATCAATAAAGGAAAAACAAAGTAAAAGAGGAAGGAAGGAGGAGAAGGGAAGGGAGAAGCCATTACGATCTTCCACATGGAGGTTCCTCCATGAAACCTCAACCTTCATCCATGAACCTTAAACATGCAACAACAAAAGAACAATAAAAATGAGAAAATCAATAAAGAAAGAAAAGTARAAGAGTAGTGAAGGAGGAGAAGGAAAGGGAGAAATCATTACCTTCATTATGGAGGTTTCTCCATGAAATATTGGCCTYCGTGCATGAAATCCTAAACCTACAACAATAAACATTAGCAAATCAATAAAGAAAAAAACAAAGTAAAAGATGAAGGAAGGAGGATAAGGAAGAGAGATTCTCAYATAGGGTCCTTCATGAAACTGAAACCTTAGCTTCCATGAGGATGAAATGCTAAGAGAGGAAACCCTACGGAAGTAAGAAGAAGGGAGGARAAGAGAAGAAAGAGGGAGGAAATGAGCAAAAAAATGAGAGAGTAGGGTTAGATGGGTTTTTGTGAGGGAAAGTGATAGATTTTAATTAAAATAATAGAAATACCCTCACACTCATAATGATCGAGACAAGTGGTTTCTTTTTAGCTCTTTATCTTTCTTGAATTTCCTTTTTAATTTTTTTTGTCACCTTTGTGTAGTTACTCATGAACCTTGGCGTTAAATTTAGTGCAAGCAACATCGACTCATGATATAATGTCAATTTTAGCATCATCTCATGAAATGACACCAGGTTTTCATCAAAACTACAAAAAAAAATCAATAAAATGGTAGAAGCTAATGACATAGTTTTGTTGTAATGAATGCTAGGGAGCTAAGTTAGTTATGAATACAATATTTTATTAGAGTTTGATCCAACCTGCATCTATGAACTATAAATAAGTTCATTGGAATACAATGAATATGAGTTTCTTTGGAGTGAATGAGTGTTTCATGTGTTTTTGTCTTTCTTTCCTGGTTTTCTATTACAGATCTCATCATTTGGTATCATAGCATATAGTCTTTGAACCTTGTCAATTTTTTTGTTTTTTTATAAAAGTGGGTTCCACCCCCTACTCTTTTCGGCTTCCACTACCTCTCAAAAGGATATACTCCCTCCTCATTTAGGCTTTCTCAGCTTTATTAACAACCTTCAGATCTAATTTTTTTGGACAAGGCTGGGGCATGTCGCCTTCAGAATCTTATAATGTAGGCTCACAATGGCTCAACACAAATATTCTATAGCCTTCATATCTACTTTTTTGGATGAAGCTGGGGCATATTTCCTTCATGATTGTGTGCACGTATGCTCACCATGGCCTAACAAAAATATTCTATAGCCTTCAAAACATTTTACAAGGGTTCTCAAACACCCTCATCTAATTTTTTTTCAAGGGGTATCACATTCCCTCAATAGAAATTGCAATAGCAACACCATTTTGTATAGGGTAACTTTGTTTGCACACTACAAGTATTCTTTGAGCTCTAGATTTTTTTTTGGGTTTCATGGATCCATTACACCTTTTCATCTTTAGTTCCATCCCATTGATTCACTCCCATGTACAATGCAAGGAGTTTCCTTTTAATCTGCAACCCACACTTCTCCTACACTCCAATATTTATATGCATAGTTTTTTTCCAACACTAGAGACATTTTCATACTAGGCTTAATATAATTTAGGAGTTCCTTTAGCTTTTTGTGTTGGACCTATTCTCTACTATACCTCAAGTCAGGTGGAATCATGATTTTCACTTAGCTTCATTTTCAGGATCCCCCCCAATGCACACAATTGCAACACCCATTTTCATCCACATTGACTAGTGGAAGAAGACTAATATGTCATTTCATCCAACCCTAGCTTTTACTCAAGTAACTATCATGGCTTCTCATTACTCAACTAACCTACACATGACTTTGCCAGTGTACTATCCAAACGAAGATGTAATACTCACTCTGTCCAATTTGTGGAAATAATTTTAGTTAATACCAACCCTTATTGCAACAACTTCCCTAAATTCTTTGGACATAGAATACATGCCTCCACAGTTGGCAACGCCCCATTGTCCCAATGTAATAGTAATTTCTAATGATTGGTGGAAGTAGCCAAATCTATCTTTAAATAAAATGGATGTAGTTGTTCTAGATATGACTTTGTTAGCAATGATGATGAGGATGCGCCCCGAGAAAAAAAAATCACCCACTAAAGATACCACAAACCAAAACAAAATTTGTAATGTCATTAAAGTATTGGCCATATACAACTTAGTAATGCATGTGTTTRAAACAGATTCCACAGTTCTAGAGRAATGTTCAACACATGACCACATGTTGTGGCTAGTTGCAAATAAGGATGCTCAGATATTCCTTGAATACTATGTTGTCAAATCCAAATTCCTAATTGTGGTGGATCCATTCTTCCCACTATTAATTTCAAAGGATGCATTAGTGGCTCTACTTTAGTTGGATGAGATCTCATTCTTATGTGGTAGTTGTAATGGCCAATGTGAGTCCTTGCCTTATTCACCTCCATTTATGCACAATAGTCCCAACCATCTCATTCATCATTGGCACAAATTCCCCATTATGGCTAGATTTTGTCTTGAGAATGGATTGATGGGTTTGACCAAAGGAACCCCTAATTTGGACTTCACAAGTGGAATCACTATTGTTGTTAAAACAATTCGCCTAACACTTTTTAGGGTTTAACAAGTTTGGTACATATTTCTACCCAAGCAATGGAAGTTATATGGGATTCCTTGATACCACACAATAACATTTCTCAAGGTGTGAGACCCATATTTGCAAATCAAACTATTACAAATGAGATGCTTGGAACAGATCTAGATACCCCGTGCCAACAATATGACTTTGCCATTGATAACAATACCTTATTGAATACTAGATGGACCTCAACAACACTACCTTTAGAGAACAGAACTTTGAATTCCAATTTACCTATTGTTTTAGCCCCAATGCTAGCAAGGGTTGGATGATTACTCAAACATATTGTGATTCCTACTTTTGATGTTCATGGTAGACATGAATTTTTAGAGATTTATTTGTAAATGCATCTCTCATCAATGATGTGAATGTGCAAGCCATTGCTTCTGGTACACATGGTGTCAACAGTGTGGACTTGGAAAACCTTGTCATCATTATGGCCATCAAGCCCACTATTGACAAAAGGGAAAATAGGCATGACAATCTGGTTGTAGTAGTTTCTAATCTTGTTAATCTAGGCCAACAGAGCTCTCCCAATTATWTTTTTAAAACACTTGTCTCCATGGACATGGATAGGGATGGTTGGAAGAAAGAGAGGACTATAATGTTCTTGTCCTCTCCATATGTCAATGTGATTAACCTTGAGCATACTAGTGAATGTTTTAATAGGCTAGCAGATGACTTGGCCTATCTAGTGGTTGCTACATATGCTTGTAGGGATGTCATTTGGACACCTATGAGGAATGCCTCATTTAATGGCCAAGAACATATTGACACACTCAACCACTGTTTATATTTTGCAACACCAACTTGTACAATAGAGACATAAGACAATTGTATTTAACATGTTCTTGGTTTTAGATTTTATAATAATTTTATCATGGAGACCTTTACTCAAGTTAAGCTTTACTCGTGACATGTGAAAATTGTTACTCTTCTAGGTTGGGTCAACCGTAAGAAGTTTTTTGAATTTTTTTAAATTGCTTCTAACATATCCTTATCACATGAGTGGATGGGGTGATTCAACAGTCTCCCCCAAACTGGAGTTGTTGAGATGGTTATTGATATCGAGTGAAAATATGAAAGCCATGGTTTAAGGAAGTGGCTATTGCATTGTCTCAATCTTCTTTATCAAGATAGGTAGGTAGCAACAAGATTTTATTTTTTAGTTTGAGAAAGTTAATTTTGTGCTTTATTTAAAAAAAAATGTTTATTAGATACCTATGTTGTCACCATGACCAAAAGGGGTTCACATCCTTTTACAATATTTTTAACATGAAATTTATTTAGTTTGCATCCTTTATCATACTCATATACCAACATTTCTTTAAGATAAAAAAGAAAGAAACCATTATTATTGTAAGACAAATTTACAATAAAATTTAAAAAAAAACATTAAAAAGTTAAAATTCTAATACAATTCTAGACTTTTCTAGAATGAAGAGGGTCAATAGAATCATAATTACCTAGAAAATAAGTTTTCCAACTTAAATCTTACTAGAATCATAATTACCTAGAAAATAAGTTTTCCAACTTAAATCTTACTTAAAAAAGATTCATCAACAAGAGTTCTAAATATACTCACAATGAGCAGGAGTGGTGCATTCCCCCAAAAGGTGATGAATGGTTTCAATCTCTCCACAATACATGCATGCCCCATTTTTGAGCCTCATTAGTGAAAGATATTCCTTAGATGACAATGCTTGGAAAAGAAGAAGCCAAGCTAAGACCACGACCCAAAGAAGAGTTTAAAAGACCACACTTTACATAGATGATTCATCCATTTTGCCTATAACTCTATTAGACTCCATCGTCTGTTCACCTTCTCTTGAAAGAAAATAAAAAATTAAAATACTAATACAATCTTTTCAATTTAAATATCTAAATAAATTCATCATAATTCCACACCTAATCTTTTCAAATAAATCCAAATATATAAATATTATACTTATTCAAATTATTAATTATTAAATCCATGAATTATTACATAACAAAAAACTAAACAAAACAAACTCTCTTTGAACAAATTTGTAAGTCTTCCAAACTCTAGAATTCACATCCCAAGATACAAGTGCTTTAGAATCTTTTACTTATTCAAATTATTAATTATCAAATCCATGAATTATTACATAACCAAAAACTAAACAAAACAAACTCTCTTTGAACAAATTTGTAAGTCTTCCAAACTCTAGAATTCACATCCCAAAGATGCAAGTGCTTTAGAATCTTTTTAAATCTTCTGGCTAAAATCTCAAGGAACAATGAAAACACTATTCCCCTCTTCATTTAACCCTCTCAAAACCCAATGAATAAATTTTAAACATTACAAGGCATTTCTCACTTTCAAATAGTAGGTTAAATTTTTTTACCCCTAGTTGTACTTTTTTTCCTAGCTCGATTTTGATCACTTTCATTAATTAAATAAAATAGAATAAAAATAATGTGGCTAGTCAGTTATCTTTTTATGATTTGGCTCAAGCTATCTCAAAAGTCGTTTAATGGTCGGTGCCATGTCGTATTTATTTCCCCTTGATTGAATCTGCCTATACAAAACCCTAGACAGGACCATGTGCTTTGACCGACCGTATAAAGATTCAAAGGATCCCAGTATGTGGACCTCAAAATCTATTTATTTTAGTTTAATCTACCGGAAAACGGAAGCACAGAACGAGGATAAATGGAATGGAATCCATTAAAGCATATATTAACTTTAGCTTTGCAGTCGTAGGAACTGAGCATAAATACTATTCTTTCATGCACATCTAGAAAGGGTAGGGAATTTAACGCCGAGAAAAATAGAAGACGGCGACCGGGAAATGAAGGGACCGTTGCCGGGAAATGAAGGGACGACAACTATATATTCTTTCAATCCCGACTGTCAAAGACACGCAGCAGAAGGGGGAAATTAGAATTGGAGGAAGAGGAAAGGGGAATTTGTTTTCTTCTTCTTCTGTAATTTAACGTTCCAGCATAGCAGAAGGTCTCTGTTTAGCGAGTTCCATAGTCGGAAACCTAAAGCTATCTGTGCATGTAAGTCGGTTTCTTGCTTGTCGTTTTCCCCCAATTTTGCTGTGTTTAAAAGTCTAGGTTTTATGGATTAACTGATGGATTTTCTCCCTATTCAGCCATGAGAATTGCAGGGTGTGTTTCTTTTTCCAATTTGAACTGTTTAGCTTGCAATGCGTAGATTTTTTTATGTCTGCTGTGGTTCTTTTAGCCGTAGAATACGATTTCTTATGCTTGCCAGGACGCTTTAGTTGGCCTAAGATGATTTGATGGAGAATTTGCAGTTTATTTTGGTGGGAGAGTGCATCTTTTTACGCAACATAAGGAGAGAGTTGATGTTTGGGGTTTTTAGACCCCATTACGACAAATTGGCCTAAAATGCAAGGGAAGATGTGTTTTGCTTTCGTAGAATAATATGTTTCTGGGTTCGCTTTTGGATTTGAATTTTTGCCGTTGAGTAATTTGGCTTATAGTGCTTGGAAATTGTTGTTCACTTTCAAGTTCCGTAGTCGTTGCTCTTTTGGTTTGATTTCACTGTTAGCTTCGTACAATACAATTCAGAGTCGGTAAAAAAAAATCTTTAACCTATACTTTGACATTGTAATGCTTAGTAATTTCTATGCTAGCTTTTAGGTGGAAGATTTTTAGCATGCATGGATTTTATTTCTTCTTGAACGATTTTGACAAGAATTTGAACAGTTCAGTTTGGAATGTGTAGATTATCGGTGTTGGCTGTGATATATTCGGCCGTAGGCTACTGTTTATTATCCTCTTAATACTGCAGCTTGTTTCCCGCAATAGACGGATAGTTGGTGTTTGGGGTTTTTAGCCTCCTTGGGACAAATTGGCCCTAAAATGCAAGGGAAGACTTACTTRTTTTYATGTTCTAGCCCTAGAATATTATATCTCTCGATTTCTTTTCGAYTTTCGCTTTAACGTTTAATGAATTGGCTGGAAATTGTTTCTCACTTAATTTTTCTGCCTGCCTKATTCTTTTGGTTTGAGTTTCAGTCATCTTGGTACTTTCTAGCTAAAGAATTTTGAGTAAGTAAGAGTTCTTTAACCTTTCTTTGCTAGCTTATGTGGAGGATTTTGAGCATGCATGAATTTTATTTCTGCTTGAAAGATTTTTATCGTGAAAGARTCTGCGCTTTGGCTTTGAATATTTAGATCAATTAGGTCAAATATGTGCAAATTTGCTTCTGATGCATGTTAGCCTCTGTACCGCGCTTCTAGATTTGTTAGATTGCKCCCAAATTAAAATGTTGCCTACTTTTAGGTGGTTTCTGGTTATTTATCGTTCTAACCGTCTACACAGKGAGAAAAATACACTTTTTATCCGAATTTGAGCTCTTTTTCCACGAGTTTTACTTCAAACTTAAGACGTGAGCCCTAGCTTACATGTGCAATTGCTTTCTTCGTTTCTGTWTTTTGCGTTTTTAGGCCTTCCCAGGTTTCTTAATTTCTTTAAATTTCGTGAAATGTTCGTTGGCTTGCTGTTTATTTTGTTATCGTTCACTGTAGAATTTTGAGCAACTCTGGTCTGCAGATAATGCAAATCTTGTTTTTCTGAAATTTGCAYGCTTGATAACGTCAAAGAAAGCAACCGCCTTGGATTCTCTTTGATCATTCATTCATGGCAGTTGAACACTTGGGAGTTYCTATGTTGTGCCTATTGTAACATTTATTGTATTTTTTCAGCAATCGAGTAACTGTTTGGTCGGTGCTACGTTTGGGAAGATGAACCGCAAACCGGGCGACTGGAATTGTTCGTCTTGTCAATATCTTAATTTCAGCCGGCGAGATTCGTGTCAGCGTTGTGGGGATATGAGGCCTGGAGGGTCCCGCGGTGATGAAAGAGGCGATTATGGGAGCTTCAGTAGAGGTGGTGGGTCATATGGGTATGGAAGCAGCGGCGGCGGCGGCGGCGGCGGCGGCGGCAGCAGTGGAGGTTTTAGCTACGGGGGAGGCTCAGATGTGAGACCCGGCGACTGGTATTGCTCTTCAGGCGGGTGCGGCGCTCACAATTTCGCCAGTCGCTCCAGCTGTTTCAAGTGTGGCGCATATAAGGAGGAATCTGGCAGTGGAGGTGCTGGGTACGAAACCTCCGGGGGTCGAGGATCCAGAGGATTTGCTTCTTTTAACAGTGGTTCCGGCGCGCGCTCCGGTTGGAAATCTGGTGATTGGATTTGTGGCAGGTAAATTCCCTTCATATCCTTTTCTTCAATTTCCTCAGTTGAGAGTACTTGTGTTATAGCCAGACAGACAAACGGGGGTTTGTGTACAGGTCAGGATGTAATGAGCATAACTTTGCCAGTAGGATGGAATGCTTCCGGTGCAGTGCTCCAAGAGATTCCGGTAAGTGATCCTACAAGTTCCCTGTATTATTTTTCTTATGCTGTGTGTTTTTAATGACGTTTTATGATGAAAAGAGCATTCATTACAGGCACTGCTGTATGATGCTGCCAGGAATTGAACGGTAGCCGAGGAGTGGTTGCAGAAATTGAAGCTGTACCGCAAGCTTCAAAAGAAGGTGATGGATTTGTGGGGAAATGTATTTGGTACAGAGCCATCTTGTTTTGTTAGGTTTTTGTTTCTTGGGTGATGTGGGTAAGGGTTCAAGAAAGAAGGCTCTTCGGAAAGTCTTCATGCATGTGTGTTTGTACTGTTTCTGTTTCTGTTTTGTATTTTAAATAGAAGGCAGCCTGCAACATGGTCGAAGCCTTGCAATCAGATATTTCTCTTGTTGCCTTTTGTATTTATATTTTTACTTCTTCCGTGATGTTGCTCTGCTTCTTACCCTTACAAAAGTACCGTGGTTGGTTTAAATTATATCCTTTGATACAGCAAATGCAACCGCACATGAGCAGTAATTTYCTATCTACGGCTGGTGAAGGCAAACGCCAAAGGTTTCATAYAATGCTTAACATGGCGTTTACTATCCAGTGAAGTTAAATGACAAATTGTATTGAATCAGTTACTGTTTTATGTTTGTTCCTACTTCATGGCTGAAAACTATGAAGTTCTGGAGGTGGTATTTATCATTTTCTTCCCCATTTTTCCAGAGTTTAAGATACATACCCCAAGGTGCTGCCTTGCCAAAAATGAACTTCCCCGGGCTTACATCAAAACTGCTAAGGACTTCCAAGTTCCAACCTCACCTGATTTCTCTTTGCTCCTCTGCTATACACGTAGGGGTAGATCATATGGAGTTAGAACTCTGGCGAACAGCTGTAACGCTCCGTTCACCTCATCAGTGAAAAAGTTGGAGTTTTTTTTTATATGAAATTAAAAATTTCTA
>JASDQU010214770.1:0-18327 GCA_032191745.1 Picea mariana | reverse complement strand
ATAATCAAATAACTATCTTTGTCATGAGCATATATCATGTAACATACAAATAGGTCTAGAGGTACACATCTCAATGTCTAACAAAGTCTAACTGACTCCAAACAAATGCTAAACTTTGAATTATTAAGATTAGTAAACAACAATGTTCTAACTACCTAAGGTCAAAATATGGGGCACTACATACACCCACCCTTCAAGAAACTTGGTCCCAAAGTTATGATCATTCACAATATGAGGAGAATTTATGACACAACTTCTATTTATCTTTTGTGATAGCAAACCTTGCATTATATTGGTATCATTGGACAATGATTTGATTAAAACATGTCGAGGCTATTAATATATTGATTGCAACTAAAGCCTACATCTTGATTTTAAGAATTTAAAAATAACCACCATGTTAATTACTAACAAAATTTACCTTTAGGTGCTTCACGACAAATGGGCAACTATCAGTGCATGCCAGCAGATCCGAACAACATCGTAGAGAATATTTGGTCAAAGGAGGGCATAAGGACAATTGCGCAACTTTAAGGGTTATAAATTAATAACTTACTCTAAGCAGTTAACTTCGAAATAATGCCTAAGGAATTGTGTAACCATCACTACCAGCCACATTATCCTAACAATTTTGCAGAGAAACTTTTATAAATGAAAGGTGTGTAATATCTGTTTTAGGAACCAGAAGTTGGTGATGTGAATATCTATTGGCAATATGGCCTCCACAGCCAGCGGTAAAGTCCTCACAGTCAAGCTATTCTTAGATTGCATTCAGTAATACTTACCAGACAAATAAAATACACACTGCCGGAATTACTCCATTACTCACGCAGTAACTAACCCGCTGACTCAATTTACTATGGTTAAAAACAATTTGGGATTTCTGGCCTGCCACAGATCGTTACCTAAGGTCAAGGCTACCTGTGACTAATCGCTGTCAAGTCATTTAAGCAAAATAACGGGGAGATATTATTGCAGCCATCACATAGATGCCGTTTTTCAGAGGAAAAATTTATACAACCATTACATGAAACCATTCACAGAGGTAATATTAATGCCGCCATTACCTAGACGCGAATCTGCAGAGGAATGATTATACAGTTGTTAAATAAACGCAATTTGGTAGAGGAATGACTGTATAGATTATATATAAACACGATTTGGCAGAGGAATGACTGTATAGTTGATACATAAACACGATTTGGCAGAGGTATGACTGTACGGTTGATACATAGACGCGAATTGGTAGAGAATGACTGTACAGTTGATACATAAACATGATTTGGCAGAGGTATGACTGTACAGTTGATACATAAACATGAATTGGCAGAGACTGACTGTACAATTGATACATAAACGCAAATTGGCAAAGAATGACTGTACAGTTGATACATAAATGCGATTTGGTAGAGGTATGATATATATTTTTACATCCACCACATAACGACAATCGCAAAAGTGATAAAAATAAGTCAATCCAACAAGAACCCAACACAGAATGAGGATAAATACTTTTTACATCTCGGGATACCAATGTAAAAATGATGACAACAGTAAGAGAATGCTAGGGCCATAAGGATAACTCATTGAAAGGATCACAAGCTTCTATCAGTCAAGGCGCAGAAAAATAAACAACAAGGAAGCAAGATAATCCATACGCAGAGGCCGTACTGAAAGATGTAAGTCAACAATCAGGCTAGGACATCCATAGAGGTAGACGAATGATAGGTTCGCCTTCGCTTCACCATCCTCGCACAGAAAAACAGGGCGTTGAGATCCATAGGTCTTTTAACATTAAGGCGGTGACCATAGATCAAGCTCTTGGTTGACTATTCAAGCGAGGACTAGTGAGTTATGGACAAAGGCTAAACAACCTCAGGGTCACAATCAACACACAGGGCGGTCATGACATGCAGGAAAACGAAGGCCATGGGAGTCAACAACCATCAAGCTAGGCTAAGGAGAGTTTCAGTCAATAATTTAAAAAAAAATCATCATTTTACTATTCCATTAAATAAGCAGATCCAAGCACAAGTCCTATTACATTCTACCATACAAAATGAAGAGAGCATACCATTGCTTGATCCCCGCTTCGAATGACGTCCCGCGCTCCATGCAACTCCCGCTCGCCGACCGTTGAGACCTCACTGGTACCTCCCAGCCAATGCTAGGGGTACTCTTCTTCCCCCTTAGCCCCCCGAGCCGCAAATGGGCCACACACACTATCCATAGATTTCGTCTAGCTCCCAGCTTGCCTCGTAAGGCCGAGCTACCACTCTTCTCTGAGTTGGGTATCCCCAACTCCACAAGTAAATCAGTCAAGTAGATATTTCTGCAGTGTAACGTTACACAAACAGAAGATGATCCTTCACCCTTCTCCTTCCTTCATTTTATAGAGTTTCGAACTTCCTTTTATTTCCTAAAATCTCATTTAATTAAAGTTTTTTAAAAATAAATTCCTAAAATTTTTTCTCCGTACAAGTGTCACCCATCCCCTTCATTCCTCCATTAATTAATTTCTTTAAATAATTAATTATCTCATTTCCCTCAACCACCCATAGTTACTCCTAGAATCACTAGTAGGTGTCCCCAAATTCCCTTACATGTTTTAAAGGCTTTCCCTATTATGAAATTGTTAATTCAGTTTAAGATTGGAAATCTCTTAAATGGTAGATTCTTTACTAAGTTGACTTTCCACTTTTTTTTCTCTTAAGTTCCCCCTTTTCCCCTTTTATGTTACCTCTTTTCCCTAGTTTCCTATTTTTTTGATTTTCCCTCTTTCCCCTTTTTACTTAGAACTCAAAAGGCAGGTGCGAAAATTAACCCTTTTTCCCTTTTCTTAATTAGTACACTTTAGTTTATTAAGGTAATAAAACAATTAATTCCCTTTTTAAATTTAATCCAACATAGTTTTATTTTTTTATGAATAAATTAAATTTCTTACCCCCTTCATGTTACAAGATTTAACGAAGATCATAATTATTATTTAAGTTGCTATTATTATTATTATTTTATTTTTATTTTTTTATAGAAGAAATTTTTTTACCACTAGCGTAATTTAGACTTAGGCCTTATATTTCGTACTGGGCGACATTTAATTAGGGAAATTGTTTTAAAATTTACTTAACATGTTATTTGTCTTAGGGCCATCTAGGTTCATCCCTATATCATCAACAATGCGATGTTCCCTTCAGGACGCACTAGGTTCTCCAAGGGTGCCACTCGCCTCATCTGTTGCCTTGTGCGATGTGCCCTTCAGGACGCACTAGGTGCTCCAAGGGTGCCAATAGCACTTGTCTATGTCAATGTAGTAAAACAACATATCATCAACCCATAACGCCTCATAGAAAAATTCAAAGTTTTAATAGAATAATAATCTGGATCACTTGCGAGCAAGTGTCCTCAAAGAATAAGTTCGCTCAGTGCGCCAGAGCGGGATGTTACATACACCCCCTCTTGGTCTAAACTTCATCCCAAAGTTTCACAGTATAAATGCCGAAATAAAGTGTATCACAGTATCATATGTCTATCTATCAAACAAAAATGGAAACTGCTAGTGCATATCAAATGCGTCCTCCCAGGTCACCGAGTGAGGACTATAATCATCCCACTGGACCTTGCCCTGATCTATCGTTCGACGTCGTAGCTGTCGAATGCGATGATCCAAGATGCGGACCGGCTTAGCCGTGAGCACTCCCTCATCCGATACCTACAAGGAACTAATGTCAATAACATGTGTAGGATCACTAATATAATGTCTCAAAATAGATACATGAAAAATATCGTGCATACGCCCCAAAGAATCTGACACGGCTAGTCGATAGGCCACGGACCCCTTTCTCTCCACAATCTCGAAAGGTCCCACGAACCTAGGAGAGAGTTTAGCTCCCTTCCCAAACTTGATCAAACTTTATGTAGTTTAACCTGCAAGAAGACTCGATCGTCGACCTCGTAACTACGGTCGACACGGTGCGCATTGACATAACTCTTCTGTCGATCCTGCACTTATTTAATCCTTTGTCTTATTGTTTTCATTTTCTCTTCCATTTCTTGGATTGCTTCTGGTCCCACAAGGACCCTATCCTCAAGCCGATCCCAACTCAAGGGCGTCCGACACGGTTGCCCGTAAAGAAACTCGAAAGGTGCCATATTGATGGTTCTTTGGTAGCTGTTGTTGTAAGCAAACTCCACTAGTGGCAAGAATTCTTCCCAATGCTTTTGTTGGTCCATTACGTACATGCAGAACATGTCCTCCAAGGTCTTGTTCGTTCGTTCAGTTTTCCCGTCAGTCTCCGAGTGATATGCAGTACTAAAGTTAAGTTGGGTCCCCAAGGCCTTTTGGAAACTCAACCAAAATCGTCCAGTAAACACCAATCCTCGATCGGATATAATCCTCTTAGGCACGCCATGCAGCCTCACAATCTGACTGATGAAAACTCTAGCTATGTCAGGTGCCTGATATGTCGTACGGATAAGAATAAAGTGAGAACTCTTCGTCAGAGTGTCTACTACTACGAAATTCGAATCATGTCTCCTTGCCGTCAGTGGCAATCCAACAATAAAATCCATCGAAATAACCTCCCATTTTGATTCCGGAATAGCACGTGGTTGTAATAATCCTGCTGGGTGTCTATGTTCAATTTTTACCTGCTGGCATTCTAGACATCTAGCCACATAGTTGACTATGTATGCATTCATTCCCTTCCAGAAGAATAAGGGTTTAATGTATGCCCTCATCTTCGTGACTCCCGGGTGAGCCATGTAAACTGCTCTATGAGCCTCGTTCAGGATCAACATCCTCAACTCGTCGTTCGATGGTACATAGATACGATTTTTAAACCTCAATAAACTATCACTATCAAATGAAAATCCTTCAAATTGTGGTACCATCATTGTGTTTTGTTCGATAAAACCCTCGACCTCTTTGTACCAGTCATCATCACACTGTAAAGTTAGAATCTTTTCACGTAGATTCGTCTGAAGAGGCAGCACCGAAAAGATGCGTGGCCTCCGACTCAATGCATCCACCACTCGGTTCACTGTTCCCTTTATGTAAGTAATCTCAAAGTCGTACTTGCTAAGAAATTCCGACCAATGCCGTTGTCGCGCGTTCAGGTGAATTTGCGTAAATATGTGTTGTAGTCCACAATGGTATGTCCTTAGTTCAAATTTTTGTCCAACAAGGTAGTGTCTCCAAACCGTCAAGGCATATATGATGGCTAATAACTCCAAATCGTGCGTCGCGTAGTTCTCCTCATGCCTTCTCAGTTTCCTCTAAATGTAAGCAATCACTCGTCCATCTTGCATCAAGACCCTGCCCAAGCCCTCCTTGGATGCGTCAGTGCATACCAAGAAGTCCGTGTCCATGTCACGGACCTTTAATATCGGTGCTGTTGCCAACAATTCCTTGAGCCTCTGAAATGCTTCCGTGCATTTCTCTGTCCAAACAAACTTCTTGTTTTTCTTCTGCAACTCCGTGATCGGATTTTCTATCTTCAAAAATCCCTCGACAAACCGTCGATAGTATCCTACTAAACCCATGAAGCTACGCACTTCCGGGACATTCGTCGGCGCAGGCCATTTCATAATAGCCTCGACCTTGGCTGGATCCACGACGATGCCTTCGCCAGAGAGGACATGCCCTAAGTAGTGAATCTTCGATTGATAAAATGAGCATTTGGACAACTTCCCATACAAATTGTGCTCTCGCAAACATTGTAGTACCAAGCGTAAGTGCTTGTCATGCTCCTCCGTCGTTCGAGAGTAAATAAAAATATAATCGATGAACACTTGGACGAACTTGTCCAAGTACTCGCAGAACACCCCGTTCATCAAACTCATAAATACCCCTGGGGCGTTTGTTAGTCCAAACGGTAAAATAGTAAACTCGTAATGTCCAAACCTCATTTTAAAGGCAGTCTTAGGGACATCATCCTCCTTGATCCGTAACTGGTGATACCTTGATCTCAAATCAATCTTGGAGAACACCGTCGCACCCTTCATTTGGTCAAACAGATCATCAATTCTCGACAACGGATACTGATTCTTGATCGTGGCCTTGTTTAATTGACGGTAGTCAATGCAGAGCCTCCACGACCCATCCTTTTTTCTTATGAAAATAACAGGTGCACCCGACGGTGACACACTAGGATGTATTAGTCCCAGGTTCAACAACTCCTTCAGTTGCATTTTCATCTCTTGTAACTCCGGGGTCGACATCCGATAAGGCGTTCTTGCTATCGGTTCAGTCCCTGGTTTTAGGTCTATGGTAAACTCCAATTCCCTCTCTGGCGGCATCCCAGGTAACTCCTTCAGAAACATGTCCGCGAACTCTCTCACCATTGGAAGGTGTTATAAACCTTCCGCTACTCCCTTCTCATTTAACGCAAGGATCACATAAAGCTTGCACCCCTTGCGCATGCCTTTCCGAAGTTGCAGGGAAGAGATGCACCTCAGGGAAACTCCCTGGTTCCAGCCTACAATCACACATCTCTGTCCGTCGTCATTGACCAAGCTCAACCATTTCGTCTTACAGTTGAGTATTGCCTCATGTGATTCCAACCAATCCATACCAATCACGATATCATAAGATCCTAGGATCGTGACGTACAGGTTGGCTCTTGTAACAAAATCTCCCAGGTTAAGGACACAACCCGTAACCTTTCCTCCAACCTTTTGTTTGGCTCACGAAGCCATCTCTATGAAGCTAAACTCGACCTGTTGGACTGCCTTTACCTTAATCCTTTCTAGCGCTGCACCATAAATGAAGCTCTCGATAGCACCGAGATCTATCAAAATACTAAGGGTCTGGTCAGCGACGGTACCTGTTGTCTTGAGCACAGTTGACTGATGCTCTGCCTGGCGATTATTCACCACTGCATGAATTCGATGGGCCTTGCCCATATCTCCCACGGTAGTGGGTCGGGCTGATCCGGACGCTCTGGTCCTCTCCACAGGGCAGTCGTGCTGGTAGTGTGGCTCCCCACACGTGCAACACCTCTTCTTTGACCCAGTAGTCCTGGTACCTGAAGTAGAAGATGATGGCCCACCGGTCTGGAATCCTGGTTTGTTTTGCTGAAAAGGCCTAAACAGCTGTCGCTGCGGTCGACGCTGTTGCTGATGCTGTGGTCCCTGATAAGGTGTCCGCTGCTGAGGCATCGGTCGCCGAGGTGTAGTGAAAGTAGATCCCCTCTAGAAGCCACGATATCCCGACATATGTCTAGTTGGTGTCTGATGCTACTATGCTCCAGATGAAACCTTCCCTGCTGGTCTCGCCAGAGTGCTGGTCTGACCCTTGCTGATAAGCTCCTCCTCTGCTATGAGGGCCTTCTGGATGACATCATGCAAGGGTTGAGGCGTCAAAATCCTAACCTTTGCACGTAGGCTTCCATTAAGGCCGAACACAAACCTGTTGACCTTAATTTTCTCAGTGTTAAGGTGCAGAGCATACCGGAGCAACTCCATAAAACGGGCCTTGTACTCGGGCACCGTAAGACCTCCCTGTCGTAAGGGGTTGAACTCATTGAGTTGACGCTCAATGAATTCCTCTGAAAGGTAACTCTCTCTGATTTTTCCTCGAACAATTCCCATGACACGTCTTCGACGACCATGTTCAGCTGCGGTAAGAGCGTCTTCCACCATAGAAGAGCGCTCCCCTTCAGTTGAAAGACCACCATGCCGATATCATGTTAGAGGTATAATCATGAAGTTCGAATCACATCGACATGTTCTCCAACCATGCCTCGGAGGCTACATCGTCTGGGGCACCAAAGAACTTGGGAAATTTGACCTTCTCGAGTTAAAGGTGAATGCTACTAGTACCGACTAGAGCGCGCGACAGAACCTCAGCGGGTGCTGGCGCCTTGGCCTCATCTCTGTCCAAACGGTTGATCAGTGCCTCGGACATGCGGTGCAAAGATCTCATCATTCCGACTACATCACCAACTGCTATCTTCTTCTATCCGAGAACCTGCTCGTCCCCCTGGGGGTTAGACCCCTCAGGCGTGTATGCTACTGGAGGCGTCGTGCCTCCTCCCCTAGCACCCCGTCGTCTGCCTCCGCGACGTCCTCTAACCATGATTATCTGCACGAATACAAATCAACTAGATTAGCAATAGTATAATCAATCATATCAACGAAAGCCGTAGCGATCCCAAGTCGCGGGTTGAACCCGCTCTGATACCACATGTAACGAACCTTCCATTTCATCACGACATCAAGCTTCACATAACAAGTGCAATTTTTTTTTTGTGTATGTGTGTGTAGGAGGGTAAATATGAAATTATACTCAACAACACAACACGACGACGAACACCACGCAAGAAACTCACGCAACAACAACATGACGACCTAACAAGAATAAGAATGACTACCCGCCCATCCTACCCTGCAATGGTTAGGACCTCCATGACACATAAACAACGCTCCAGCCCAAGTTCCCATCGATTTTGACCATTTAAGTTCTCAAGGCTGGCGACTGTTCTGAGGAACCAGGAGGTGTCTACATCCCCCCCGACACAAGCTGACCAAGCCTACTAAGCTAAGGCAATCATCCTAACAACCCCACACACCCAAAACAAATACACCAGTATCTAGAATCTCTTACAGTTATCAACCAAGCACATTAAAAGTGTACTAACCAAGTACAAACCTTAATTAAAAATGAACATCAACACCCTAAACGGGAAGCGCAAGCTAAAAATGGCTTCGCCAAAATCCCGATCAATCGTCGAGTCAAGCTAGTCATTAGTTACTGTCTGTTTTAATCATCTATTACAAGCCCAACTTAGTATGTCTAAATGCAAAATATCATTAAGGTACAATCTAAATTAGCCTTAAAACAAATTCATTTGCACAATTCTAAATTACAAGTAACAACAAAGTACCATCTAAATCAACATTTAAGAACATTACTAAGCAAGTCTAAATATTCGACTGGATTAATAATTAAAAATATAATTAATCATTAATTAAAGTCTAACTATTTTGTCTAATTTATAAACTAGCCATTCATTATAAATTTGCAATATTTTTAATTAGAAATGAATGAAGCATGTACCCAACACCACATAAAGATGACAAGGCAGGTTATAAAAATTAAGAAATTGTACTTAGCTTAAAAGACATTACATTTTATATAGTATCCAATGACAATTAATTTTTATTAATTCAACCTATATCACTTCATAGCTATGGAAATTTATATTATGAAGAGATAAAGGTAAGCGTTGTTTAAACCAATCTATTCATAATAAGAATTATAAAACCACCATTCTTTTTATCAACATAAGACAAATTCAATTCCACTACTTATTGGTGCGGGAATAATGTTAGCAGCCAAACCATTATGCCATGTAATAACATCTAAATCAACAAAGGAGAAAACTTCAATGCTAGTAGTAAATTTTGATTTGAACAATTAACTAAAGCCTACATCTTAATTTTAAGAATTTAAAAATAACCACCATGTTAATTACTAACAAAATTTACCTTTAGGTGCTTCACGACAAATGGGCGACTATCAATGCATGCCAACAGATCCGAACAACATCGCAGAGAAGATTTGGTCAAAGGAGGGCATAAGGACAATTGCACAACTTTAAGGGTTATAAATTAATAACTTACTCTAAGAAGTTAACTTCGAAATAATGCCTAAGGAATTGTGTAACCATCACTACCAGCCACATTATCCTAACAGCTTTGCATAGAAACTTTTATAAATGAAAGGTGTGTAACATCTGTTTTAGGAACCAGAAGTTGGTGATGTCAATATCTATTTTCAAGATGGCCTCCGCAGTCAGCGGTAAAGGCCTCACAGTCAAGCTATTCTTAGATCACATTCAGTAATACTTACCAAACAAATAAAATACACACTGCCGGAATTACTCCATTACTCACGCAATAACTAACCCGTTGACTCAATTTACTGTGGTTAAAAACAATTTGGGATTTCTGGCCTGGCACAGATCGTTACCTAAGGTCAAGGCGACCTGGGACTAATCACTGTCAAGTCGTTTAAGCAGAATAACAGGGAGATATTATTGCAACCCTTACATAGATGTCGTTTATCAGAGGAAAAATTTATACAACCATTACATGAAACCATTCGCAGAGTTAATATTAATGCCGCCATTACCTAGATGCGAATCTGTAGAGGAATGATTATACAACTGTTAAATAAACACGATTTGGTAGAGGAATGAATGTATAATTGATATATAAACAGGATTTGGTAGAGGAACTACTATACAGTGGATACATAAACGCGATTTGGCAGAGGTATGAATGTACGGTTGATACATAGATGTGAATTGGCAGAGAATGACTGTACAGTTGATACATAAACGCGATTTGGCAGAGGTATGACTGTACAGTTGATACATAAACTCGAATTGGCAGAGAATGACTGTACAGTTGATACATAAACTCGAATTGGCAGAGGTATGATATATATTTTTACATCCACCACATAACGACAATTGCAAAAGTGATAAAAACAAGTCAATCCAACAAGAACCCAACACAGAACGAGGATAAATACTTTTTACATCTCGGGATACCAATGTAAAAATGCTGACAACAGTAAGAGAACGCCAGGGCCATAAGGATAACTCATCGAAAGGATCGCAGGCTTCTATCAATCAAGGTGCATAAAAATTAACAACAAGGAAGCAAGATAATCCATACACAGAGGCCGTACTAAAAGACGTAAGTCAACAATCAGGCAAGGACATCCACAGAGGTAGACGACTGATAGGTTCGCCTTCTTTTCACCATCCTCGCACAGAAAAGCAGGGCGTTGAGATCCATAGGAATTTTAACTCTAAGGCGACGACCGTAGATCAGGCTCCTTGCCGACTGCTCAAGCGAGGACTGGTGAGCTATGGACGAAGGCTAAGCAACTTCAGGGTCACAATCAACACACAAGGTGGTCACGACATGCGGGATGGGAGTCAACAACCATCAAGCTAAGCTAAGGAGAGTTTCAGTCACTAATTTAAAAAGAAATCATCATTTTACTATTCCATTAAATAAGCAGATCCAAGCACAAGTCCTATTACATTCTACCATACAAAATGAAGAGAGCGTACCATTGCCTGATCGCACGTTTCAAATGACGTCACGCGTTCCATGCAACTCTCGCTCGTCGACCGTCGAGACCTCACCGGTACCTCCCAGCCAATGCTAGGGGTACTCTTCTTCCCCCTTAGCCCCCCGAGCTGTAAAGGGGCCACACACACTATCCAGAGATTTCGTCAAGCTCCCAGCTCGCCTCGCAAGGCCGAGCTACCACTCCTCTCCGAGCTAGGTATCCCCAACTCCCACAAGAAAATCAATCAAGTAGATATTTCTGCAACGTAACGTTACGCAAACAGAAGGTAATCCTTCACCCTTTTGGTTCCTTCATTTTATAGAGTTTCGAACTTCCTTTCTTTCCTAAAATTTCATTTAATTAAAGTTTTTTAAAAATAAATTCCTAAAAATTCTTCTCCGTACAAGTGTCACCCATCCCCTTCATTCCTCCATTAATTAATTTCTTTAAATAATTAATTATCTCATTTCCCTCACCCACCTAGAGTTACTCCTAGAATAACTCCTAGGTGTCCCCAAATTCCCTTACAGGTTTTAAAGGCTTTCGCTATTATGAAATTGCTCATTCAGTTTAAAATTAGAAAGCTCTTAAATGGTAGATTTTTTACTAAGTTGACTTTCCGCTTTTTTTTCACTTAAGTTCCCCTTTTTCCCCTTTTATGTTACCTCTTTTCCCTAGTTTTCTATTTTTTATTTTTATTTTTCCTCTTTCCCCTTTTTACTTAGAACTCAATAGGCAGGTGTGAAAATCAACCCTTTTTCCCTTTTCTTACTTAATTAGTACACTTTAATTTATTAAGGTAATAAAACAATTAATTACCTTTTTAAATTTAATCCAACATAATTTTATTTTTTTATGAATAAATTAATTTTCTTACAACCTTCATGTTAACAGATTTAACAAAGATCATAATTATTATTTAAGTTGTGTTTATTTTTATTTTGATTATTATTATTATTATTATTATTATATTTTTTTTTTTATAGAAGACAAAATTTTACCACTAGCGTAATTTAGACTTAGGCCTTAAATTTCGTACTGGGCGACATTTAATTGGGAAAATTGTTTTAAAATTTACTTAACATGTTATTTGTCTTAGGGCCATCTAGGTTCATCCCTATATCATCAACAATGCGACGTGCCCTTCAGGACGCACTAGGTGCTCCAAGGGTGCCACTCGCCTCATTTGTTCCCTTGCGCGATGTGACCTTTAGGACGCACTACGTGCTCCAAGGGTGCCACTTGCCTCAATATGTTTCCTTTGCGTGATGTGCCCTTCAGGACACACTACGTGCTCCAAGGGTGCCACTCGTCTCTTGACTGACTTGGTAGACATCAATAACCCCTGGAGTCAACACTCCGCCTGGTGAAATTGTGGGAGACTAAGGGCCTCTATGGAATAAGGCCCCCGCCTTATTGCACGCCCCTTAGAATCATTGTGAGTGACTGTCGCAGTCTGCCCTCATGACATCGTAGGTCCTGTCGAACTAGGTAATCGTTAACCTACAGTTCGAGCCATGGCGAGAGTGTTAGTAGGTTGTGGCAGAGCTGCTATACACACCTCTCCCTCATCATCTCTGGTAGTCGTGTGTGACCCCTTTACTTCATATGTGAGTCTGGTCGGCAATCTATCGTCAGCCTACATCATCAAAAAATCATGTCAGAACATATCCACATCGTATCATCCAGTCAGATGCACTAATATCATAGTAAAACAATCAAACCCCAATGGAACACTCCCTGACTTGATCCGGAGTCCAAGGGGTTCCATCGATGCCTCTGCATCCTCGAGCTCCAAAACCCTGCACACTCATTAAAACCGAGTCAATAGCACCTGTCTATGTCAATGTAGTAAAACAACATATCATCAACCCATAACGCCTCATAATAAAAATCAAAGTTTTAATAGCATAATAATCCAGATCACTTGCGAGCAAGTGTCCTCAAAGAATAAGTTCGCTCAGTGCGCCAGAGCGGGATGTTACACACACCCCCTCTTGGTCTAAACTTCATCCCGAAGTTTCACAGTATAAATGCCAAAATAAAGTGTATCACAGTATCATATGTCTATCTATCAAACAAAAATGGAAACTGCTGGCGCATATCATATACGTCCTCCCAGGTCGCTGAGTGAGGACTATAATCATCCCATTGGACCTTGGCCTGATCTATCATTCAACGTCGTAGCTGTCGAACGCGGTGATCCAAGATGCGGACCGGCTCAGCCGTGAGCGCTCCCTCATCCGATACCTAGAAGGAACTCATGTAAATAACATGTGTAGGATCACTAATATAATGTCTCAAAACAGATACATGAAAAACATCATGCATACGCCTCAAATAATCCTTCAAGGCTAGTCGATAGTCCATGGGCCCCTTTCTCTCCACAATCTCGAAAGGTCCCACGAACCTAGGAGAGAGTTTATCTCCCTTCCCAAACTTGATCAAACTTTTATGTGGTTTAGCCCTCAAGAAGACTTGATCGTCGACCTCGTAACTATGGCCGACACGGTGCGCATCGACATAACTCTTTTGTCGATCCTGCGCTTCTTTAATCCTTTGTCTTATTGTTTGCATTTGCTCTTCCATTTCTTGGATCGCTTCTAGTCCCACCAGGACCTTATCCTCAAGTCGATCCCAAATCAAGGGCGTCCGACACGGTCGCCCATAAAGAAACTCGAAAGGTGCCATCTTGATGGTGCTTTGGTAGCTGTTGTTGTAAGCGAACTCCACTAGTGGCAAGAATTCTTCCCAATGCTTTTGTTGGTCCATTACGTACATGCGCAACATGTCCTCCAAGGCCTGGTTCGTTCGTTCAGTCTACCCATCAGTCTCTGGGTGATATGCAGTACTAAAGTTAAGTTGGGTCTCCAAGGCCTCTTGGAAATTCGTCCAAAATCGTCTAGTAAACACCGATCCTCAATCAGATATAATCCTCTTAGGCATGCCATGCAGCCTCACAATCTCACTGATGGAAACTTTAGCTATGTCAGGTGCCTGATACGTCATACGCACAGGAATAAAGTGAGAACTCTCCGTCAGAGTGTCTACTACTACGAAAATCGAGTCATGTCTCCTTGTCGTCAGTGGCAATCCAACAATAAAATCCATCGAAATAACCTTCCATTTTGATTCCGGAATAGCATGTGGTTGTAATAATCCTGCTGGGTGTCTATGTTCAGCTTTTACCTGCTAACATTCTAGACATCTGGCCACATAGTTGACCATGTCTGCCTTCATTCTCTTCTAGAAGAATAAGGGTTTAAGGTCTTCCCTCATCTTCGTGACTCCCGGGTGAGGCATGTAAACTGCTCTATGAGCCTCGTTCAGGATCAACATCCTCAACTCGTTGTTCGACGGTACGTAGATACGATTTTTAAACCTCAATAAACCATCGCTATCAAATGAAAATCCTTCAAATCATGGTACCATCATTGTGTTTTGTTCGATAAAACCCTCGACCTCTTTGTACCAGTCATAATCACACTGTAAAGTTAGAATCTTTTCATGTAGATTCGTCTGAAGAGGCAACACCAAAAAGATGCGTGGTCTCCGACTCAATGCATCCACCACTCGGTTCACTGTTCCTTTTAAGTAAGTAATCTCGAAGTCGTATTCGCTAAGCAATTCCGACCAACGTTGTTGTCGCGCGTTCAGGTCACTTTGCGTAAATATGTGTTGTAGTCCACAATGGTCAGTCCTTAGTTGAAATTTTCTCCCAACAAGGTAGTGTCTCCAAACCTTCAAGGCATATACGATGGCTAATAACTCCAAATCATGCGTCGCGTAGTTCTCCTCATGCCTTCTCAGTTTCCTCGAAATGAAAGCAATCACTTGTCCGTATTGCACCAAGACCCCGCCGAAGCCCTCCTTGGATGCGTCAGTGCATACCAAGAAGTCCACGTCCATGTCAGGGACCTTTAGTAGCGGTGCTGTTGTCAACAATTCCTTGAGCCTTCGAAATGCTTCCGCACATTTCTCGGTCCAAACAAACTTCTTGTTTTTCTTCTGCAACTCCGTGATCAGATTTTCTATCTTCGAAAATCCCTCGACGAACCGTCGATAATATCCTACTAAACCCATGAAGCTGCGCACTTCCGAGACATTCGTCGACGCAGGCCATTCCATAATAGCCTCGACCTTGGTTGGATCCACGATGATGCCTTCACTAGAGATGACATGCCCTAAGTAGTGAATCTTTGATTGATAAAATGAGCATTTGGACAACTTCCCATACAAATTGTGCTCTCGCAAACACTGTAGTACCAAGCATAAGTGCTTGTCATGCTCCTCCATCGTTCGAGAGTAAATCAAAATATCGTCAATGAACACTTGCACGAACTTGTCCAACTACTCAAGGAACACCCTGTTCATCAAACTCATAAATACTGCTGGGGCATTTGTCAGTCCAAATGGTAAAACAGTAAAATTGTAATGTCCAAACCTCGTCTTAAAGGTTGTCTTAGGGATGTCATCCTCCTTGATCCGTAACTGGTGATACCCTGATCTCAAATCGATCTTGGAGAACACTGTCGCACCCTTCATTTGATCGAACAGATCATCAATTCTCGACAACAGATACTGATTCTTGATCGTGGCCTTGTTCAATTGACGATAGTCAATGGAGAGCCTCCACGACCCATCATTTTTTCATGTAAAAATAACAGGTGCACCCCACGGTGACACACTAGGATGTATTAGTCCCAGGTCTAGCAACTCCTTCAGTTGCATTTTCAACTCTTGTAACTCCAGGGTCAACATCCGATAAGGCGTTCTTCCTATCGATTCAGTCACCGATTTTAGGTCTATGGTAAACTCCAATTCCCTCTCCGGTGTCATCCCAGGTAACTCCTTCGGAAACACGTCCGCGAACTCTCTCACCACCGGAAGGTGTTCTAAACCTTTTGCTACTCCCTTTTCATTTAAAGCAAGGATCACATAAAGCTTGCACCCCTTGTGCATGCCTTTCCAAAGTTGCAAGGAAGAGATGAACCTCAGGGAAACTCCCTGGTTCTAGCCTACAATCACATGTCTCTGTACCTCGTCATCGACCAAGCTAAACCGTTTCCTCTTACAGTTGAGTATCGCCTCATGTGATTCCAACCAATCCATACCAATCATGACATCATAAGATCCTAGGATCGTGACGTACAGGTTGGCCCTTGTGACAAACTCTCCCAGGTTAAGGACATAGCCCGTAACCTTTCCTCCAACCTTCTGTTTGGCTCCCGAAGCCATCTCTACGAAGCTAAACTTGTCCTGTTCGACTTTTCCTTAATCCTTTTTAGTGTTGCACCAAAAATGAAGCTCTCGGTAGCATCGGGATCTATCAAAATACTAAGGGTCTGGTCAACGACGGTAACTATCGTCTCGAGCACAGTCAACTGATGCTCTGCCTGGCGATTATTCACTGTTGCATGAATTTGATGGGCCTTGCCCATATCTCCCACGGTAGTGGGTCGGGCTGATCCGAACGCTCTGGTCCTCTCCACAGGGAAGTCGCGCTAGTAGTGTGGCTCCCCACATGTACAACACCCCTTCTTCGATCTAGTAGTCCTGGTACCCGAAGTAGAAGATGACGGCCCACTGGCCTGGAATCCTGGTTTGTTCTGCTGAACATGCCTAAACTGCTACGGTGGCGGTCGACGCTGCTGCTGATGCTGTGGTCCCCGATAAGGTGTCCGCTGATGAGGCGTCAGTCACCGATGTGTAGTGAAAGTGGATCCCCTCTGGAAGCCACGATATCCCAGCGTATGTCTGGTTGGTGTCTGATGCTGCTGTGCTCCAGATGAAACTTGCTCTGCTGGTCTCGCCAGAGTCCTGGTCTCACCCCTGCTGATAAGCTCCTCCTTTGCTATGAGGGCCTTCTGGATGACATCATGCAAGGTTTGAGGCATCAAAATCCTAACATTTGCATGTAGGCTACTGTTAAGTCTGAACATGAACCTGTTGACCTTAAGTTTCTCAGTGTTAAGGTGTGGAGCATACCGGAGCAGCTCCATAAAATGAGCCTCGTACTCGGGCACCGTACGACCTCCCTGTCATAAGGCATTGAACTCATTGAGATGATTCTCAATGAATTCCTCTGAAAGGTACCTCTCTCTGAACCGTTCCTCGAACAGTTCCCATGACACGTCTTTGACGACCATGTTCAGCTGTGGGAGGAGCGTGTTCCACCCTAGAAGAGCACTCCCCTTCAGTTGAAAGACTGCCATGTGAACCTTCATGTTGGAGGTATAATCGCGAAGTGTGAAGTACATCGCCATGTTCTCCAACCATGCCTCGGTGGCTACGCCGTCTGGGGGACCAAAGAACTCGAGAAATTTGACCTTGTCGAGTTCACGGTGAATGCTACCAGTACCGACCGGAGCATGCAACAGAACCTCAGTGGGTGCCGACGCCCTGGCCTCATCTCTGTCCAAACGGTTGATCAGTGCCTCATACAAGCACTGAAAATATCTCATCATTCTGACTACATCACCAACTACTATCTGCTCCTATCCGAGAACCTGCTCGTTCCCCTGGGGGTTAGACCCCTCAGGCGTGGATGCTGCTGGAGGCGTCACACCTCCTCCCCTAGCACACTGTCGTCTGCCTCTACAGCGTCCTCTAACCATGATTACCTGCATGAATACAAGTCAACTCGATTAGCAACAGTATAATCAATCATATCAAAGAAAGCCGTAGCGACTCCAAGTCACGGGTTGAACCCCTGGGGCGTTATTCAGTACAAACGGTAAAACAGTAAACTCATAATGTCTAAACCTCATCTTAAAGGCGGTCTTAGGGACGTTATCCTCCTTGATCCGTAACTGGTGATATCCTGATCTCAAATCGATCTTGGAGAACATCGTCGCACCCTTCATTTGATCGAACAGATCATCAATTCTCGACAACTGATACTGATTCTTGATCATGGCCTTGTTCAATTGACGATAGTCAATGCAGAGCCTCCAAGACCCATCCTATTTTTGTATGAAAATAACAGGTGCACCCCACGGTGACACACTAGGACGTATCAGTCCCAGGTCCAAGAACTCCTTCAGTTGCATTTTCAACTCTTGTAACTCCAGGGTCGACATCCGATAACGCATTCTTGCTATCGATTCAGTTACCAGTTTTAGGTCTATGGTAAACTCCAATTCCCTCTCCGGCGGCATCCAAGGTAACTCCTTCAGAAACACATCCGCGAACTCTCTCACCACTGGAAGGTGTTAAAAACCTTCCAGTACTCC
>JASDQU010214768.1:6635-18369 GCA_032191745.1 Picea mariana | reverse complement strand
AGTTATCTTTTACTCCTTTATCCTTTTCCTTTCTTAAGTCAACTTAAAAATATAACTTTTAACTTCTTGACTTTCCCCCCCTCAGTGTGAGACTATGACCTAGTGGGGGTGCCCAGGCCACTGAGTCTCCTCATCACCTCTCTAAGAGGTGGGGGACATTACAGGTTCAAGGTTTCCTACCGATGATGAAAGTAGGACCAATATGCGTGATAGGACTACAATATCATGTGATTCTGAGACAAGCTGAGGGTATGACCAACATGCAAATTCAAGAGTTATGAGAAGTGGTGGACACAGGTTGATAGAATTCCTTTGAAAAAGAGCATGAGATATATGGAAGACTCCGACATCATAGACTCAATGATGAAATCATGAGATGCAGGAGGCATCAATAAAATTCTCTATGGGGACTGGAAGAGTAACCATTCGGTAAAGAAGACTATGTAATGAGCTTAGCTTCCTAAGGCCATGCTAATCCCAAAATTATGATGACAAATGGACTCAATAACTTTGTTCTTTGTTCAAAGGCGACACGACTGCTTCCAATATAATATATTACTCCCTTCCTTCCCATCTTTTTTTGTTTTTTCATAGACAAATGAATTCTATGATACATAGGCAAAAACGAGTGTCGCAAGTAAGAAAAACTAGTTCCAACAGTGGAACATACCTATGCTCAATGCAAGGGGATGCATGTAGGATATGGACACTTGGGGGAATGTTCCCTCCTAGGTATAGGGTGTCAAATTGAAAAGGATATAAATGAGACTTTACTTGGTTGAGGATGCAAAACCTATTGAGGAAAACAATTTATAACGCAAATCGAGAACTAGCTATAGGCTCAATACTGCAAGTAAGGGCATGAGATGCATTCACAACTTAATTCCAAAAAATTTCCTTTTTCATGGCATTTAGTATACTTGGTAGGAAAAATGGATAAAATTGTGCCAAATAGATGTCCTTTCAAATCCAATTTACGAGTGTGAAAGAGACAAGTTCACTCGGCAATCTTTTCGCTTTTTGAAGACGAGTCGAAAAATAGCTTAACTAAGACTCACAACCTTTCAAGTCCAATTTAACAAGTGTGAAGGGGACAAATCACTCGGAAATATTTTTTCTTTTTGAATGAGTTGGAAAAGAGCTTAACTTAGACTCGGTAAGAGGTTGCTAGGCGGCATTTCATGGGGGAGGCCAAGGCTCCCTTGTTGGACTTCTTTGGAATGTCAGTATCTTACGAATAGCTGACATAAGCTTGGGAAAACCCAAAGCTCTCTAAGTAGAGGAGGATAAAGTGCTAGCGGAGGTTATCATCTCCGTGATATATCAGATAATGTCTCTTATCGGAAAAGACATAGGCGGGGGAATTGGATACCCCACAATGCCATCCCAATCGAAGGGAACTTCCTCAGGACTTGGAGGGAGAGTACTCGAGGAGAGAAAAACTCTCTCTTGTTCAGAAGGAGTACTATTAGGAATGCTAATGACATGGTTAAAGGATGCATCACCTTCCACACGAGGAGTAGGATTGACCAGAGATTGCACTGGTATGACCACTTCTTAAATTCTAGGTTGAAGAGGATGCAGGATAATAGGGATAGGGGACACATAACCCTTGAAAATAGGTGTATGGTCCAGAAAGGATTGCAGTGGCATTACTACTGCATCAATTAAAGGAGGAACAAGGTGTAGGGAAACCACAGATACCTCAGAATCCGAAGGGCCCTTAGGTGAGCCCCACACTTCTGGTATCCCAGCTGTAGCTGGACATTAACGAGTAAGGTGATCTCCTTTGCAAGTCTTGCAAAGGAACTTAGGATTATGTTTGAGGCATCTAGGTTTCTTGATTCCCCCAACATCATTCCTAACGACTGGTGACATACTCTCAACATAACTGGCAGATATGAGAGAGTCATCTCCTACATGATGTACAAAGGTTGGAGATGTGAAATTGATATGAATTGTGGTGACTAGAGTGATGCCCCTAGCATGGATAGAAATGACTGGGTGTATATTGTCAACATGACTTGTAGAGGTTGTTGACCCATCTCCAACATGACTAGAAGAGGTTGGTGATGGAGCTCCAGTATGACTGGCAGTGACTGGGCTAGCGGTGAGATGTGGCATTTGATACCAAGGTCCAGGGAAAAATTGGCTTTGGAATATTCCAGGCCAAGAAGGCTCTTGGTTTACCTCCTGTCCCTATCTAGAAAGGTAGTATCCTCTACCTAATTGATCCAAAGAGGTGTGTACAGGAATCACCACTGAAGTTTGTGAAGAGACAAAAGTATGATAAGGACTATTTGAGTGAGGATATATGTTGCCCCCTTGTGGAGGGGTTCCATAAAGAGGGTAGCCCAAACTGTAAAACCGATTCTCCCCATATGAAATACTCGAGGATATGTATGGACCCTCCATGGGAAAAGTGTTTGAAGGAACAGTTATGGTGGACGAAGGATACACAGATGGGGTGTAATACACAGGATAAACACCCATTTGATTACTGGCTCCTAAAAGAGAATAGCTAGGACTAGATCTGTAAGAGGGGAGGTTCCAATCTCCCATAGTGAGAGTTGGTTGAGGGACATGACTCAAATCAAGCAAAGACATAGGCATCGGGGCCATGGTTCCCCCAGATCCAATGCTAGGATTCATATAAGTGGACTAAGAAGAGGATTGAAAAGGTGAAGGCATATCAATAGGAAAATGACTAGAGACCCAAGGTGCGGACTAAGTGTCATAGTTCTGCATACCATTATGAAAAGAGGAAAGATTCATCTCCATGAAATGAGTGGACATCATGGGGGGGGTAGCAGTAAACGAGGAAGCCAAAGGAAATCCACTCTCCATGATAATGAAAACTCAGTAACAACTCCTAAGGCCAACTAGTAATCAAAGAGCACTCTCAAAGTCAAACGACCAATATGCACACAAATGAGGTAAAGTGGCTGAAAGTGGCCTACCTCCCTAAAGAAGGTATGTCTTTCCCAAGAGGGGCCCGAGACTCCATGCTAAAGATCAGAGGTAACAAAACTAGTTATAAGGGCCCTTGCGGGATTAACAACCAGTCGGTCAAATCCCCCCAGAGAGGTAATCCTCCATAAAGGTTGTGTGTTGTCCGACCCTTATATGACCCAAGGTACCTGCAGAATAACCCCTGTAAGTAACCTATGTGGAACCTAAATCAAGAAACTAAGTAGCCAATGTATAACCGATGCACAAGTGAGTAGTCATAAGTTAGGTCCACTGTATGCGAAGAGTAGCAAAGCTTGAAACCTTGAAAGTACTGCCTCTCACGGAGGTAAAGGCACTAGCAAGGTCCCGAGATACGAATAGATCCATAGAAATATCTCTGACACTAAAAAGGTATTGGGGGGATATCCCTTCAACCAACCTCGAGCAACCTCGTGATTAAATCCGGTGTGAGTGGAGCCTCCTGATATTACCAATTATACAATGGATTTCTCCACTCCCTTTGTCAGACACATATGTTGATTTAATTGCCTTGGAGAAGTTTACTTACAAAATCCTATTCCAAGGCACTAAATCCTAAGCTAGTTTGTGCACCCTAGAAATTAAAATCGTGACTAATCAATTTTAAATTATATCATTAATTTTAGTGGCCATGATTACTCAAAAAGGTATTGTAGTGAAACTCATGATGTTATGACTCTGTGAGAAAAGGAAATATGAATATAATGCAAAGTCCTAACCTCAATTTTCAATGTATGATATGCCTCTAAAAACAAATGCAATTTTCAATTCCAACTCTACAATTCTGAAGTAAAAATGCAATATTTCACATGCACTAAGATAATGACAAGGACTCAAAAGACCAAAATTCCAAGCAATGCAAAATGGCTAATATTTTTGTATTTTCAATATAATAAAAATGAAAATGCATGGGCTGAAAAGCAACTTGATATATAAACTCTACTTTGTATAGAAAGAGATAACTCAAGAAGGATACCAAGAATCAAAACACCCATCCCAATGTACAAGGGCAATCAAAATGAAAAGGTGATGAGAAATACTCCGCCCAAAAATTCAACCAAAGACATGTTTCATGTCATCCCTCAAGCACTTAATAGGCACTACAGAGACCCAAGAAGACTCAACAAACATCAAATCCTACCCAAAAACCACCAGACCAAGCAAAAAAGAAAAGAAGACCGATGTATGTGATTGTTCAAGGAAATAGAGTGTATGTACGTAGCTTGCAGAGGGACAACCCGCGTATGTATGCGACTTTCAAGCCAAAAACCACGTATATGTTTCAAAAAGCAAGGCTAGGCAAGGGAGAAGGATGAAAACTCAGACCCAGAGTGAAAAAAGGTTGTCAAGCAATGATATGACAAAAAACAAGATAGGAACAAGAGCAATCTAAGGAGAAAAGTACTCCAAACCCTAAGAAAGAAGATTCAATCCCCAGTATGGTCACCAATTTTGTTACGAGGAAAATCTCTCTATGGCTAGGGTAAAACACAACAGAAAAAAATGATTGCAGAAATAAACTCTCTTCTCAAGTATGCTATGCAAATAAATATGCTAGCAAGACAAGGTGAAAGGCCTACCTTGTCCATACGTTTGATGAAGTCCACCGTTGAGCACATGACCCAAAGCGATATACCTGCAACTAGTCCTCAACAACCAAACAAAGAAAGAATATGGTGATAATAAATGATGTTAGCACATTCAATATCATAATCCATTAATAAACATGACAAATACGCTCATGGAATAATAATTCAAATATTTGCAAGATATCAATTGGACGAGAAAAGAGTATTTCTATTAATATATGATCAACGGAAGTGAAAATGTTACAGACTTCCGTGTCAGCACGGTTCAGAACCGAGAAACTAAGTTCCTTCCAGTTGGGCCTCCACCACTTTAATCCTCCACCAAAGGCAATCTCATAAAAGAGAAACAATGAGGTTCTCAATCAATAAGGGAAGAGCTTGGGGGTTGAACATTGTGTTCAAACTTAAAGGACAAAGGGATTCAGACTCAGTATGGAGTAAATAATTTCTCCAAAATAACTTTGCTCTCAAAGTTGAATTCTTTCTACTCTTTTCTATTTCTTGGAATTGGCCCATTTATAGCCTTCAAAATGGAACCGAAGGGCCGAGTCAGAACATTTCCAGTGTATGGAAGGCCAAGGATCATAGATCTTCTGTCATGTATGGAAACCTGACATTAATTTTCATTTTTTGGCACAAATCCTGATGTACGCGGGCTGTAGTGGTGCAGCCTGCATATACACATGATGTATAGTATGCAAGATGCATACATGTGGAAAAATATTTTTTTATTAGCTATGGGATTTACAAACAGGGATGATAAGTCTGCATGGGGAAATGGAAAAAAGGACTTCTGTGCAAGATTGCATAGGGTGAGAAAAATCTTGCTATAACAAACACGAGGATAATATGCAGATCGACAATATTACATAGGAAGCCAAGGAAGTGCAGGAACTATATGAAAAAATGGCTAAAATATGGACCACCTTAGAAGAGGATGAGAACATACAATAGCTGGACCACAAACAGGGGAAGCTAACAACTGACATCCAGGATTTAAGAAAATAGTAGAAAGAAATGGCCATTGTTGATAGGATGAGGAGCACGTAGGATATGAAGAACCGATGGGTAGAGGTGAAGGATTCTCAGGCTAACAAACAAACAAGACAGACTCAGTTGGATCCACCACAGTGGGACACAGAGAGGATGATTGAATAATTGCAAGTAGAGAAAGGGAAAATAGATCAAATGCATGCAGAATGCAGACAAGTGCTAGCAGAGCACATTACAACATAGAGTATGGATAAGCTAGCAGAGAAGAGAACCCAAATGAAACAGAAATTCAGTCACTTATCAAAAGTGTTTCATGAGTTGTAGCTAGCCATCCAGAGTGTGAACTAAGGTGCAGTGGCTCGGGACGAGCCACATGTCAGTGTTGGGGGTCTATTGGCACATGCCTATTTTGGGAGGAATGTCTATTTTTGGAGCAGGCTTATTTTTGGAGAGAAAGAGCTATTTTGGAGCATGCACCATGATCCATATGGATGCTGGTGGCCTCCCACCTATTCCAACTGGTTCATTTTGGCAGTTTTCTAGTTTGGCAGTTTTTCTCCTAGTTTTCGGGTCCCTAATTTGCAGGGCCATTTTGAGGCCCTAAACAATTTTTTTAGGAATTGCCACAGTCATTGGGAGGATCCATCACATCCGCCAATAGGTTCAGGATATTTTACATAAGTCCAATGCCAAGTACAAGCAGTGCCATGATCAACACCGAGTGCCACATAAGTTTCAGGTGGGTGACAAAGTTTGGTTGCACTTGTAGAAAGAACGCCTTACAGGGCCCCATTTGAAGCTTCGCCCACTTCGGTATGGGAAATACACCATCACCAAGGCTGTGGGTGACAATGCTTTTGTGCTCAACATTCTCCCTTTCCTTGGCCTGCACCCAGTCTTCAACGTGGCTTTCCTTCGGCCATATTTACCACCATTATTTGACACCTCCGAGATAGAAGAGCAGTTGAAACCAACATAAATCAACCTTGAATACATGCAATAGGAATCCAGTGATAAGATTGTGGATACACAGATCAAGGGAATCTGACAACAAAGGATCCAACTTTATTGAGTTGTCAAAGAAGGGCAACTCCTTCACCAAGGCAAGTGGCTCACCCGGGGCCAAATTCAATAGAAATTTCCTCATATGATGGGGGAAATCAACACAATGGAGACCATTGCTTCCTAATTAGGGAGGATTGATCCATATGGATTTCGGTGGCCTCCCACCTATTCCAACTGGTTCATTTTGGCAGTTTTCCAGTTTGGCAATTTGTTTCCTACTTTTCAGGTCCCTGACTTGCGGGGCTGTTTTGAGGCCCTAAACAATGTTTTTTGGGATCACAACAAAATGTGTAGTCCTCGGATAGACCTTTCCAATGGGCTATCGTGCGCCTAAAACGAAGATCGTATGAAAAAGTTACGACCCTGGGAAGTTGACTGACTAACTTACCCAAATGAGGCCCACATGACTTTTGGCGCTTCATCTCCTAGGGTTAGGTTTTTGGATGTCTAGGGCTTTTGAAATTCCTATTTATTGTAAAAATGCCTTCAGAGCCTCATTGTAATTGTCTTCTTGTGAATGAGCATAGCTATCACATCTCTTCTTAGAGATAAGTCGCCACCATTCCAACAAGCTTGTTTACTGCTGCATTTTACAGTTTCAACTTATTTCCTTATTGAATTGAAAACCAATTTTATTGTATCTCTGTTATTTTGTGTTAATCATCTTTTAATAATATGTATTCATTTCATTTTTCTCATAAAATATGAATCCGTGGTATCATAGGGGTCTTCTCCTTGTCATCTTAATGCATGTCCCCAACGAGGTCACGATACAAAGAATTGGGTCTCGAGCTTGTTTCTCTTGAGGATAAAAGCTCTCGCATGCCCAAACAACCTCTCATGGTAGGAGAAAAGAAATATGATGGGACATGACATCCTTTAAAAATGTTTCTTGAGGAATCCCTCATGCAACAGAGGAACGAGATGATGGATAGTTTCGGGCAAATCCTTTGGCAGCTACCAATAGGCGACAGATCTTCCTCGAGCAGAGGGGCCACCCCCTTCAAGGTACAAATCAAATTTGATATTCCTATATTAGAAGGTCAGATAGATGCAGATGATGTAGACAACTGGTTGAATCTACTAGAAGGGTATTTTTCAGTCCATAACTTTTCAAATAGATAAAAAATTTCTTTTACGCTCCTCAAAGTCGTTTCCCATGTCAAAGATTGGTGATAAAATTTCTGTGAGAAAAAGGAAATAGAGGAACCCTCATTATTTACAGTCCTGGCCACCTAGGAATCCTTCAAGGATTCTATTAAGGAACAATACTACCCTGTCAAAAGTTATGATGACTTGTATACTAAATGGACCACACTACGACAAGAAAGAGACCAAGCAGTGCCAGATTTCACAAATATCTTCCATACCTTGTACACCAAGATGGGTATAAAATATTTAGAGCGACATTTGGTGCTCAAGTACTGCGGTTCTCTGCATAGATACATACAGACCGAAATGGAATTTCTGGACATCTCGTCCTTGGGCGTGACCTATCGATATGCCGTCAAAATCGAGCAGAAGATAAAAAAAAAGACACGACAATTTGGGCCTGGGAACCTCGCGTAACAAAAACCAAGAAAGGGCAGCCCCAACCTATAGAAAAAAGGACAGAGAAAATATGGACAGTATTAGGAAAACTAGTCCAAGAGCAAGCAAAGAAGGACACCGGTAAGACCAAGAAGGATACTGGGAAGTGGTGCGACTTCCATATTGGCATAACACTATTGATTGCCACTCAAAGCAGTCGTTGGTGGCCGAAGTGAAAGCCTCTGAATCAGATGCATGTTCTGACTTTGAGTCAGAACCAAAAAGGGGAAGACAGATCATTGACATGGAGCCGAGTGCCACCATTGCTACCACCAAGCTCCATCCTAATGAACCAGATGAGCCAGAAGAAGGCGAGAACCTTTTCCATTCGCAGATGTGGGTAAAAGGCACCCCATTGCACTTCATTGTTGATAGCAATAGCCAGAAGAACCTCATCTCAGTAGAGGTTGTCAAACGGTTGGCCCTGTTGACAACATCACACCCGCAACCCTACACCATTGGATGGCTCCGCCAAGGAAGTGACCTTCGTGTCAGCCAACAGTGTTGACTGTCATATGACATCAAGCCCTTCAAAGATGAGGTATTGTGTGATGTTTCTCCTCTCTAAGTTTGTAATGTTCTTTTGGGCCAACCTTATTTATGGAAACGTCATGTTGTATATGAGTCTAGGCCTCATAGTGTTATTATTAATTTGAACAAGAAATTGTATAAGATACCCGAGGCAGTCCCTCCTAGTGCTATTTCCTTGATCTCTACTAAGAAATGCATGAAGGTCATCTCTCAGACTTGGAAATTTGTCTTCTTCATGATTCGATCTCAGAGTAAGTGAAATATCACAACCACATCCAGGGCCTCTGCGACCGATCTCTCCACACAACAGAAGAAAATGGATAAGGTGGTGGAAGAATACTCAGATGTCTTCTCCTCTCCTATCGGGGTACCTCTGCACTTCCAAGTCAAGAATCCCATCGATATGACCCCAAGTGCATCACTACCCAATGGGCCAGTCTAATGCCACTCTCTGTTATAAAATGAGGAGATTAAGAGGCAGATCCAAGAACTTCTCCATGAGGGGCACATCTGTCCCATTTCATCACCTTGTGGGAGCCCAATCATACTGGTGCAGAAGAAATACGGGACCTGATGACTCTGGATTGATTACTGGGCCCTGAATAAAATCATAGTCTAGAAACGATACCTGATTCCCTGAATCGACGACCTCCTTGATCATCTCACGGGGGCCAAATACATTAGTAATATTGATCTAAAGTCTGGCTACCACCAGGTCCCAATAGAACATACAGATGTATGGAAGACTGCCTTCAAGTCAAAAGAAGGTCTTTTTGAATGGTTGGTCATGCCCTTTGGTTTGAAAAATGCTCCAACAAATTTTATGAGGATGATGGATGATATCCTGTGACCTTTCACGAATAATTTTGTAGTGGTGTATCTGGATGACATCCTCATCTACAACAAGACTTGGGAGGAACACTTGCAACATATTCAGCAGGTTCTGCACACACTGTGATAGCACAAACTATATGCAAACTTGGAAAAATGCTCCTTCAGCATGGACAAAGTCCATTACTTAGGCTACATCATTGATCAACATGGTGTGCATGTGGATCTAGCCAAGATCCAGGTCATTCGTGAATGGCTAGCCCCAACCACACTCTTTGATCTTTGGAGCTTCTTGGGCCTCACCAATTTCTATCAAAGGTTCGTGTTGGGATTCTCCCATATCGCATGGGCCCTCAGCCAAGTAACCAGGGGTGGCAGTAAGGAAAAATTTGTGTGGGACCTATCCCAACAACAAGCCTTTGATGAATTGAAGCAATGTTTGTGCTCATCCCTAGTACTTTCATTACCGGACCTGCAACATCCCTTTGAGATCGACAAATGCTTCAGACTATGTTGTGGGCATCGTTATCACTCAACACGGCCACCTCATGGCGTATCATAGTGAGACACTATCAGATGTTGTCCATAAGTACCCTACTTATGAAAAATAAATGTAATCCATTGTGCAAGCCTGCCACGAGTGGAGACATTACATTCTGGGGAAGGAGATAGTCATCCACACTGATCACAAGGCACTACAGTTCATGCAGACCTATTTCAAATTGCATAATGACTGCCATCATAAGTGGTCCACATACTTACAATAGTTCCACCTCAACATCAACTATAAAACTGGAAGTACCAACCGAGTTGCTGATTTCCTCAGCCGACCTCCAGTTGTGGCACTCACCACAGTGTTAGACTCTTGCAGACATTAAACCTCTAGATGGCCTAACCTCTATGAGACAGACCCTGACTTCTTCACCACCTACCAAATGTTGGGAGAAAACTTAGTGGTCGCTAATTTCCATCTTCAGGACGAGTTGCTGTGTTTTCTGGGCCATTTATGCGTTCCATCAAGTGAGCTTGCGATGCTGATCTGGGAAGCTCAATACAGTCGAGTGGCAGGACACTTTGGCATTGAAAAGACAGTGGAAATCCTGCAAAAAAATTTCTATTGGCCAAAACTTTGACATGATGTCGGCAAGTATATCAGGTCATGCACCGCCTGCGCTATTTCCAAACTGACCACTAAGAAACAGGGCATGTAAACCCCTCTTCCTACTCCCAAAAATCCATGGGAATCTATCTCCATGGACTACATTTCAGGCCTCCCATCCACCAAGAGGGGTGATGAATGTGTTTTTGTGGTTTTTGATCACTTTTCCAAGATGGCGATTCTGGCCACCTGCAAGAAGAACATCACTGTAGAGGCCACTACCAAGCTCTTCTTTGAATGTGTTTGGGTACACTTTGGGATCCCACAAAACATTGTCTCATATCGGGACAGTCATTTCCTTAGCACATTATGGTCGAGCCTCTGGTCACTGCTGGATACCAAGCTCACCAAATCCACTTCCTTCCACCCCCAGATAGATGGCCAAACTAAGGTCGTCAATCGGATGATCGTACATATCCTATGAATATACAATTCCAAGCACCCCCGCACATGGGATGTGAGTCTTCCCTATGTCCAACATAGCTACAACCAAGCCCTGCATAGCTCAACTGACCATATCCCTTTCCAGGTGGGGTTGGGATTCCAACCATTGGGCCCCATGGATGTCGCACTACCCCTGGAAAACACCTCGATCGACTCGTATCCTACTCTACCAGAAGCTGACAAAGCTACCCTATTCAATGAGAGGATCCATCATATCTGCCAATAGGTTCATGATATTTTACAGAAGTCCAATGCCAAGTATAAGCAATTGCATGATCAACACTAGGTGCCACATAAGTTTTAGGTGGGAGACAAAGTTTGGTTGCATTTGTAGAAAGAACACTTTACATGGCCCCATCGGAAGCTTCACCCACTCCGGTATGGGCCATACACCATCACCAAGGATGTGGGTGACAATGCTTTTAAGCTCAACATTCCCCCTTTCCTTGGCCTGCAACCAGTTTTCAACGTGTCTCTCCTTAGGCCATATTTCCCACCATTATTGGACACCTCCGAGATAGCAGAGAAGTTGACACCAATA